>CABHPP010135369.1:0-44602 GCA_902168425.1 Peromyscus attwateri | reverse complement strand
TTTGTCTAAAGTTTATTTGCTTTTTGTTGTCCCTTTCACTGTCCAGTCCTCTGCTTCTATTCAGCCTCCCGTCTCAAAGACCATTAAAATGGGCAAACATGTCCCCTAGTGCCCATGACTGAATGAGCCCTCCTATCTTCAGCTGCCAGCCCTTTAGCCCCTCACCTGGCCATGTGGATTTCCTTCTTGATAAAGCAGGGAAAAGCAGATGGGTATAACATTTACCTAAGTTGTTCTTGTATACTAAAAACTTGAGAGTCAGAAATTGAGATTAAAAACCTGATAAATCAAAAGAACAATAGAGAGTTGACTGACTGACCCAGCACCTATAGGTCCCCAGGAAATCCCCTCTTCTGTCTTCCTGTCCTTCTCTATTAGACTTCCTCAGTCCTCCAACAACTCTATGGCTAATCCCAGTCAGCCAATCGCTGACTCTGTCCTTTGATTCAAGGTGGCTTTATTGACACAAAGGAGTGGCTGTAAGAAACATTCTCCCAAAACATTTTCCCCTTTTTGTCTAAGTAAAAAAGAAAGGTTTTAACTCTAACATGGTAAAGCTATACACAATAAGAACAACTATCAACTAAGAAATAGATTCATAATGTCCAGCCCATTAGTATTTGGCAAATTCAGAGAAAATACTCTATTATCTATCCTAACTTGGTGAACCCAAAGTTTTATATCTAATTTACTTTCTATCATAACTAAGAAATACTGTAACTATAACTATCTAATCTTCAACCGCTTCAGAGACCCGAGAAGGATATACTATTACCTAAATAAATGGGAAGTGCACAGCAAACGACTTCCAAAACTATAGAAACAACAGAGATATCTGTCTGCCTGGACAGTCACCCTTCGTTTCCCACCTCTTGAGAATGTGTGCATTGCATTCTTAAAATTACTTCCTCTTGTCTGGGGGCAACAGTATCCTTAGGGAACCTTGAAAAAAGTGAGATAAAGATCAAGTCCTGAGAGAGTTAGCTGTTATCCAATTTCAGTTTGATGGGAGAGTGTAAGACTTATCTGAAGTCCTGACTGGAGTAGTCTATGACGCTGGACCATCTTAGCTCATTGGTTTGAAGTTGTACTGAGCAGTTTGTAGTCCAAAACTGATCTTTGGGTGGTGTTTGTCAGCTTAGTGGTGTTACCACAATCCAGGTGGATTCATCATTGTGGGGCCCCAACATCTTTTTGAAGACTTCAAAGGTCGCTGTTAGGAATGGTCATGGTTCACTGATGGAAACTTAAACATTATAAATGTCATATGTAGCAGATGTCAGAGAGATTAAAGGACCTTAAGAAAAGTTTTAAAGAGTCAAAATAAAACCAAAGGATTATGAGATTAGTGGCAACAGAATAGTTCCTTAATTTTGGTTTTTCTTCTGTATCATACCAGGTGGCTCTCCTGACATGAGACAAAGATTTTAGGTTTTTTCTTTAACAGGCCTGTTTGGGTTTAGAGAAGGAGAGCCATGCTCCAACTCTAAAGCCAGTTTTAATTTTTAATTCAATTAGGACTACAAAAAGACCATTTGCCTTATGTGTCTGTAGAGAACAATAGAGACAAACATTTGCAGTGATTTATGAGATATTATCCTATTGGGAGTGTGCTATACTATTAGGTCAATTGTATGTAGAAATTTCCTGTGCCACGCCCAGTCCCGCAGCGGCTCAGTCCCAAGTAAACACACAGAGGCTTATATTAATTACAAAGTGTATGGCCTATGGCTCAGGCTTCTTTCTACCTGGCTCTTTCATCTTAAATTAACTCATTTCTATTCATCTATATGTTGCCATGTGGCCATAGCATTACCTGTTCTCTCACATCTTGCTTCTCCTGGTGGTGGCTCAGAGTGTGTGCCTACTCTACCCTTCTTCATCTCCGTCTTCAGTTTGAATGTACCACCTAACCTTATTCTGCTTCACCATTGGTCAAAAAGCTTTATTTATCAACCAATGAAAGCAAAAACATATTCACAGCATACAGAAAGACATCCCACAGCAGTCAATTTTTTCCTTTTCTTGAGGCATTTTCTTGGATAATTCACCCTTTTTCTTCGGATGTTTCATTTGTCCAGTGGTCTTTAGATTCCTTAGTTGGATATTTTTATTCTCCTGGAAAGACAAAAATCAAACCCTAACCCAACTTTAACTTTGGGGGGTTTTCCCCTTTTGGCAAGTTGAATGGCCATGCTGTTTGATGAAATATTGCCTATCCTAATTAATCCTCCTGTTTGAATCTAATCTTTATTAATTTTGATGGTATCCATAGCTTTTTTTCTCCTATGGAAGCAAAAGCAAAACCTCTTCCCCAAAGTAACACATATCCTGCTTTCCATTCTGATGTCAACACATCTTTAAGTATACATGATGTTTCAATTCATCAATTTTTTCCGTTATCCAATGTCTCTCTGCAATTGTTATTCATTTCTCATTAGCATTTAAAAAATTAAAATTAATAAAGCATTGTGTAATCAATCTCTGGGAGTTCTTATTACCCTTTTCTGTTTACTAAGCATGTCTTTAAAAGTTTGATTAGATCTTTCTATAACTGCTTGCCTGGTAGGATTGTATGGTATACATGCAATGTGCTTTATATCATAACATGCAAAAATGTTTCATTTTATTAAAGGCATATGCTGAAGCTTTGTCAGTCCTAATTTGTACAGGTAACTCTATGATGCCATAACTTCTAATAAATGTGTAATTACAGAATTAGTCTTTTCAAAACTCAAAGAAGTTGCCTGTTGAAATCCTGAATAAGTATCTATGGTACTGTGAACATCCTTTAATTTTCCAAACTCCACAAAATGAAACACATCCATCTGCCAAGTTTCATATTTTTGAGTGCCTTTCACATTATTTCTTGCAGGTAGTGGGTTTGGTTATATAAAAAACAAGTAGAACATTTCCTTATAATTTCCTCAGTTTGTTGCCAAGTGGTAGAAAAATCATTCTTCAAACCTTTGCTATTAACATGGTGTTACTTATAAAATTCTGAGGATTCTAACACATTTCCTACCAATAGCTAATCAATTTTATCATTATCTTATGCTAGAGGGCCTGGTAGGCCTGTATGGAATGATACGTGTTATACATAAGGGATGATTTCTGTTTCTGGTTATTTCTTGTAATTGAATGAATAACAAAGTTAATTCTGAATCATCTAGAATAAGTTCAGTGGTTTCAATATGTAAAACAACTATTTCTGCATATTGAGTCAGTAACTATATTAAGAGGTTCTAGAAAAATCTAATAATACCATAAGAATAGCATATAATTCTGATTTTTAAATTGAATCATAAGTGCTTTGAGCCACTTTAACTATTATTCTGGACTTATAACTGGCCTTCTTCCATATAGAATGTAGCAGCTCCAGAAATTGATGTTATCCATACAATGTAGGGGAGCATTCAATTAGTTCTCTTTATAAATTGAAGTCTCTTGCTTTGGGGATATTTGTTGCTAATCACTCCAAAAAAATTACTGTAAGCTCTTTGTCCATGTTAATTCTCTGCCCATAATGATACAATTTTAGGATTAGTATAAGGTTCCACAATTTCTGCTGTGTCTATTCCTGTTAATTAACAAAGTCTCAATTTTCCTTTCAGAATCAATTCAGATACCTTTTCTACATAGATCTTTAATTTTTTACTCTGTGTGATAAAAATATCCAGTCTAAGATATTATCTTCCCTCTACATAAGAATTCCTGTGGGAGAATGTATACAAAGTAGGATGACCAGGATACAATCAAGTACTAGATCCAAGCAATCCATATGTGCATCCCGTAATTTCTCTTCTACCAAAGCCAATTCCATCTCAGCCTCAGCTGATAATTTTCTTAGACTATTTAAGTCCTTATCATCTTGTAAGGTTTGAAATAAATTACTTAGCTCTTGAGTTGTTATTTCAATGGTGGGCTATAGCCAGTTAATATCCCCTATCAGTTTTTGAAAATGGTTAACAGTTTGTAAATGATCTCTCCTGATTTGTATTTTCTGTGGTTGAAATTTTTGTAAGCATATCTTATATCCTAGGATTAATAGAATCACATCTTTGTATTTTTTTTCTGGAGCAATTTATAATCCCCAGCAGGGCAAAATTTTCTTTAACTCTTCAAAAATTTTTTCTGAGGTATCCAAGTCTGAACCAGCTAGTAAGATATTGTCCATATAATGATAAATTATGGATTAGGGAAACTGTTTATGAATTATTTCCAATAGCTGTTTTACAAAATATTGACACAAGATGGGGCTGTTTAACATCCTTTATGGAAGAACTTTCCACTGATACCTTTTAACAGGCTGAGAATTGTTAAAATAGGCACTATGAAGGCAAATTTTTCTTTATCCTGTCTTGCAAAGGTATAGTAAAAAAAAAAAACAGTCTTTTAAATCAATCAATAATAGACCATCATTTGGGTAATAAAGAAGGCAAGGGAATTCCAGACTGTAAAGAGCCTATTGGCTGAATCACCTTATTTATGGTTCATAAATCTGTTAACATTCTCCATTTTCCAGGTTTCTTTTTAACAACAAATATAGGAGAATTCCAAGAATTGGTCAATTCTTCAATATTTTGAGCATTTAGCTGTTCCTATACCAGCTGTTTAAGTGCCTGTAATTTTTCTGATGTCAATGGCCATTGCTCTACCCATACACCCTTGAAAGACCACCAGCTGCTGTGCTCTGTTTACGTACAACCTGAACTGTCTGTGATTGTTCTTGGTAATATCTTCTAATGTTTCTCTCAGAAGTGTTTTGTGTTTTATGATTTGTTTCTGAGATTGGAAGGATGTTAATCTGTGTCTTCCACTGCTGAAACAAATCATGTCCATAAATTCATTGTTATGTTGGCTGCATATGATTTTAATTTTCCTGTCTGTCCTTCTGGCCCTACACATTTGACCCATCTTGCACTTTGTTTTGCCTGAGATAAAGTTTCAATCCCAAGGAGCTGAACATTTACCTCCTGAAGAAGCCAATCCAGGTGCCAAGATATTGGTGAAATTATTGTTACATCTGCACCTCTATCAAACCCTCAATTTTAATGCCATATATATATAAGCTTTGGTCCTTAATTATTTCCAGCAGTTTGTCAAAATACTTGTTTTCTTGTCTCTCCTAAATTTTTTGTTGTATCTATTGAAGTTATTCTGTCTTTGGTCACATCCAAAGCAGTGCTGTTTTTAACAACAGGTATTAAGTCTTTTAATTGCTTTTTGGATGAGTTTCTCTGATGCTGATAGGGAATGATTAAGCCAACTTTGATATTGGAGCATACAAGAGGACCCTCAGGGTGTTTCCTGATGGCAAAGGGTTACCTTGCCTATCCCTTATTGATTTGCATTCATTAGTCCAATGCCAGCCTTTGCCACACCTCCATATTCCAAAAGGCTAGAGACTTCTGTTTCAATTGTATCTAAAAGAAACATTGTTTCTAAGAAGATCTTGCCTACAATCCCTTTTCAAATGACGGTGTTTACCACTATAAAGATAAGCATGAGATCCAATATCAGCTGTATTCCAGAGCCATTCTTCTATGGGTGCTGATCTTCCTTTAAAAGCCTAATCACCCTTTTGCATTCTGAATTAACATTTCAAAAGCCAAAGATTCAATTAATATTTGTCTAACTTCTGGATCTGATATCATTCTATTTATATCTGAAGTCACTATTTGTAAAAAATTTTATACAAAGCTTCTTTTGGGCCTTGTATAATTTTACTAAATAACTCAGTCCTCTTTCCTGATTCTTCAACCCTGTCCCAAGCACTCAAAGATGCTATATGTCATAGCACCAAGGTGTGATCATTAAAATTGAACTGTCTTTGCAAATCAAAATACTGATCTTCACTGAGAAGCTGATCATGGGAAATTTCCATACCTCTATCCCTTTCTTGTTGTTTCTAGGACCCTGACTTCTTTCTACCGTGTTTTCTATTGTAATTGAGGGCCAGCTTCTAATATTGCTGTAGCTAAATCTTTCCAGCCTTGTGGGCTTATTCTGTTCCCATAAATTTAACATAAATTTATGTTGCTTATAAATTTAACATCTGTTACACATAGGGTGAATGCATACCATATGAAATGACTGCTTCTTTAAATCTTCTCAAATCTAAAACTTCTATGGGATTCCAGTAAACTTCTGCATAGCCTTGGGATGCCTATCATCTGGTTGTCATTCTCCTATGGTAACTGGATAAACTAAAGTTGGTTTTCTAATAACCTTGGCTGTTCCTCTTCAACTTCATAGTGCAGTGGTGTGATAGGTTCTGCTCCAAATTCCTCTGTCTGTGTCTGAATACGTTCCTTATTTTCATTAGTAGGTCTTTCTAAAGCTTGTATCTTATCAGTAGTAAGTCTTTCTAAGGCTTGTATCTTATCAGTCAGATTTTTATTATTTTCACTAGTAAGCCTTTCTAAGGTTTGTACCTTATCAGTAAAATTTTCATATTTGGCAAAGTTATCAAAACATTTTAAGGATAAAATATGAATTACCAAACTGATAGCAATTAAAATCAATATTACGTCAGTCCCATCTAAGTGATTTACCCTCTCATTTTTTTTACTTGCAAGCCATCCATAGTAGCACTAAACAGGGTCCTAACTCCCTGCATTGTGACATTTCCAATTCTTAACATGGGAAGGATTACACACACACACACACACACACACACACACACACACACACACGCATGGTTTTTTTAAAACTTAATTTCCTGTTTAAGAATTCTGAAGTGTCTTACAATATCTGATGATGCTGACAGCATAGACAGAGCTGTGCAGAGGTAATCAGCTGCAGTGACGATGTTCAACTGTGCCTGCATGGAAGGCTGGTGTAGTTGGTGCCCCAATCCATGTTAATAGTATGCTTGGTCTGGGGGTCACTGGCTGCTCATGTGCTGTGCAGGGAGTTGGGTGAGCTGACTGAAGAGCTAACGTAGGAAACTGGTTATAACTAACAGAGGGAAAAATCTATGTGGCTGGGATGCAGCATGGGATAGGACCATGCCACAAGACACATCATGGGAGAAGACCAAGCCAGGCTGCCTGCTGGGAGAAGCAGTAGTGACAGGTGGCTGCCCAGGGAGAATACTCTGCTGGCTGTTGCTGAGCAACAAAGCTGGCAGTACACTGCTGGGTGAAGACACCCCCACTCCTGCAGCAGCATGGTGGAGGGAGACAGTAGTATGCTAGTGCAAAGGGTGGGCCAACAGAGCCAGCTGGCTGGCTAGTGGAGGGGAGGGAGCAGGGGTGTGGAGGGGGGGGTGCATGGGAGTATGGCTGTGGCAGCTTTGCTACCTACTTGTGATTTAAGGCCACGTATTGGATGCCAGATATAATGTTTAGCTAAATTATTCTAGCCAGAAATTGAGATTAAAAACCTGATAAATCAAAGCAGAAGTGGAAAGTCAACTGGCTGACCCTCTCTTCATGTTTTCTCAACAAATCAGCACCTGAAGGTCCCCCAGATATCCCCTCTTCTTTCTTCCTGTCCTTCTCTACTAGACTTCCTCAGTCCTCTAGCAATTCTAGAGCTAATCCTTGTCAGTGAATTGCTGACTCCATCCATTGATTCAAGGTGGCTTTACTGGCACAGTGGAGTGTCAGTATGAACCATTCACTGCAACATTTCCCCCTTTTGGTCTAAATAAAAAGGAAAGACTTTAATTCTAACATAGTAAAACTACTTTGTTAGTGGACTTCAACTATCTGAGCCAATGGCCTAGTGGCCTGCCTGGCTATGTCTGTTTTTTTCTTTTCATTGCTCAAATTACACATTTTAGAGAATGTGTTTTCCACATGAATTATTGCTCCTAAGATGTGGTTAATGAGTGTGCGCATAAATTTGTAAAGTATCAAGCAGAGCCAAAAAGCATACAACAAAAATAGTCAAATTCCACCCAATCAATAAGATGTACAGTTTCTCCTGAGACACTTACATCTACCAGCTTTATTTCCTTGATGTTTCCTTGTGCTTTGTTTTGAGAAATAAGGCATGCAAATATAAGTATTTTGCCATGAAAATTTTAAGATAGCATTTTATTATGCAAAAGTAAATTTGTTATGCAAATATGAGTATGCTTTTCCTCCTCAAGTGTGAAAAAACAGTCTGTATTCTACAGTTTTTAGACTTTAAATTACATAGTATCAAAACTGAAACCTTAATTCTTTTTCTAACAAATGCATAATATTTCTCTGTGAAGCAACCTTTCATTGTTCAAAAGGTCCTCTATTGACCACAATTTGCTTAAACCCAGGCTCACTGTTAAAAAATTTTGTTGTACATTCTCTTTATACAAAAATGACCATGTTTACTTATAAATTCCCAGATGATAAGTGGCTAGAACAGAATGGAAATTTAAATGGTTCATTTTAAATTTAAGAAGAGATCATCTAACTGGCCTTTTTGAAGTTGTATAAAACTAGTAAGCTAGCTAACAACCCCCAAGAAGCAGTCCCAGTTCTTCCATAAGCTCATTCAAAGAAACCCCACACCAGGAAGAAGCATGCAGACAGGGATCAACATAAGCTGAGTCTCTTCCCAAGCATAGTGGGAAGAATATGTTGACTCTCAACAGCTTTAGAGCCCTCCAGACATAGTCCACTGTTTGACCTTCCATGTTCCTTATGGCTGGTGTCGCCGCCTACTTTCCTCTATCCCTTTCCCTCACACCCAGAGGGTTCCCAGGGCTTTACTTTCCACCCATATCATATAATTTCCTTTGTACATCACAGACTTTCTGGTGGCTATTTGAAGAAATGACAGCTGAAAACATTTCACACTTGATAAACAACATACATGCATTAACTTGAATAACTGAGAAGCTCACAGATTCATTTCAAGACATGTAATTTGGGGCCTGATGTAACCATAGGTTCATGGAAAGCTAAGGCAGGAGGGTTGCAAACACAAAGGCAAAAGAGTAAGTTCAAGGCCAACCTGGAAAACTAGTGAGATATTGTCTCAGAAGAAGCAAAAGGGGGCTGAAGAGGACATAGATTGATGGTCTAGCAAATAGTTCTAGTTTCAATTCCTAGGACTATATAGAAACAGAGAGGTTGGGTTGGGGAGGCATGTTTGGCAAACTTTGAAAAGTGAGGTCAAAAGAAAAATCTTGAAAAATAAAATCAGAGAGAAATGACACAATACCAATGAAGGAAAAACAATTTGAATGACAGCAGATTTCTCATTAAAAATCATGAAGGCCAGAAAGAAGAGAAGTGACCTCTTTTAAAGTGCTGAAATCAAAGAATTGTCAACTCAGTATTTCATAGTGGCAAACTATCTTTCAAGATGAAGAAGAAACAAAGATGTTCCCAGATGAGAATATGTCATTACAGAGGCATGACTGAAGGAAGTTCTTCAAACTAAAACAAAATGATGAAAGGCAGAGTCTTGGAGCATAAGGAAGGGAAAGAATGATTTTTTTTAAAATGTGGGTAAATACAATAGTTTTTCTATACTCTGTGTGTTCTTAAATTGTTTCATAGCTGAAGTATAAAATTTTAAGAATAAATAGGAAATAATATTTTAAAAAATAAAATTGTCCTATAATTGGGGAGTAAAGAATGTTCAGGAGACTTTCTTTACTGGAACTGGCAAACAATAACAGCAAACTATAACACTGTGTACATGTAATGCAATACTAGAGCAAATACTTAAGAAAATAAAAAAGCCAAAAAGAGTTGCATTGAAAGTCACCCTAAATAATTTTAAATAGAATTCTAGAAGTATTCAAATAATTGCCAAGGAAGCAGGACCAAAAAAGAGAAACAAACAACAAAACAAAATTAAAAAAAAAAAAAACAAGAACTAAGATGCCAGTTTTAAACTCAACATGTAAATAATCTCACTAAATGTAGGTTGTTTAAACATACCAATTAAAAGGAAGAGAGTGGAAGAGTAGAATAATAATTTGTATTCAAATAATGCTGGCTAAAAAGACACTCATATCAGATACAGAAAGAAATTAAAAACAAAAAGATGGAAAGTGATATCATTCAAACAGCAATCAAAGGACAAAGAAGTCACTATATTAATGTCAGATAAATTGATGTCAGAGCAAAGAACACAGAGTGCTTTTATGCATTTAGTCTACATAGATAAGGATAGATATTTTTTTCAAAAGAAGTTTGATACTATAGCAAAATAATAGTAGTAAGTCTTATGATCTCTAAAGATACAGTTTTTTTTTGGTCAGGTTTATGGTATTAGACATGAGTTTTCTCTTTAAAAAGTGAATCTCAAGTTCAAGTAGAAAGCTTGCAGTGTTTACAGCTGATTAAGACTGTGGATTTTCTGCCCTAGCAGTCTGCAAAGCACTTTCTGGAACTACAAAAACAAGCTAGCAGTAAAAATTCTCCCAGGTCAGTATCAGCTTTATTTCTTCATATTCTGTAATCAAAGCATTTGGTGTCTTCAACATAAAGTCTTATCTTCAAGATTTAGTCAATAACCAAGAATAATGGTATAGTCTCTATTATTTTGGAAGTTTCTGGGTTCCCACTAACCAACAACTAGACAAAGGTTAGGTGGGGGATTTAATGAAAGATCTTCTCCATAGGCTCACATATATGAATAGTTGGTTCCTAGTTGGTGGTGCTGTTTGGGAAGTTTATGGAACCCATAGAAAGTGGAGCCATCATGGAGGAATTACATAACTGGAAGCAGGCTTTGAGAATTTATATCTTTGCTCCACTCTCAATTTATTCTCTCAGCTTCCTATGTGATTATCTTTGATGCCTTTGACACCATTATAGACTCCTCTTACTGTCATCATAAGACAAAATAAATTCTTTCTCCTGTAAGTTGCTTTTGATCAGGATATTATAACACTACAACAGAAGAGTATCTGATGTCAAAGTTGGTACCAGGAGTGGGGTTGTTGCTGCAAAAAACCTGAGCAGATGGTTTGCGAGGAATGTGAACACTTTAAAACTTTGTACTAGGCCGGGCGGTGGTGGTGCACACCTTTAATCCCAGCACTCGGGAGGCAGAGGCAGGTGGATCTCTCTGAGTTCAAGGCCAGCCTGGTCTCCAAAGCGAGTTCCAGGAAAGGCACAAAGCTACACAGAGAAACCCTGTCTCGAAAAAAAAAATTTGTACTAGAAAACTGGTTGGATGATATAAGCAGAGCTTATTAGATGTGTCTAATAGAAACCAGGAAGACTGTAGTGCTGAAAATAATGTGATTTGAAGAAGCCAGTTTCAAAAGGTTTCAGAGGGAAGCAGACACTGCAATAACAACAGGACTTGAGGCCATTTGTGTGATATTTGGGCAAAGAATCTTGCTATTTTCTGCCAATGTCCTAAGACAAAATTAAAAATAATAGACTAATTTCTTTGGTAGAGAAAATTTCAAACAGCATGAGTCTGTGGAATGCACTGGAACAATAGGAAGGAACAATGGGGAAACTAAGCCTTCAATTTGAAAAAAGAGCTTAAATGGTTTCTTCCTCCCAGAAAATATTTGCTTTGACCCACAAAAGTGGCTAAAATGTATTTCATCCAATCAAGGGTCCATTTCAAGTTGCCAAGCCATATTTGGCAGTGTTATCCACATGGTACTGGCTTTAGAGATATGAACAATGCAAGAATGAGGAGGTCATTGATTCTCCCTCTATGGTTTCATTGCAGAGAGATGCTAAGGCCAGGTAACATGTGATGGATCTGGAATCAATATGAATAGAGACTGAGATACCTTTACATGAGGTTATGATATGAATAAAAACTAAGATAACCTTGCATGAGGTTATGAAGGTGAAGCCTAGATTACAGTGGAGACCCAAAGATATTGGAACTGCCAGATCTGTGAGACATCTGCCAAAGGGAACACCATACATGAAGTGGAACCAGCTCAAGAGAGAGTTGTATATGTTTCAGACGGAAAAGATGGAAGAGTGGAGTCATCTAAGCTCTTTGAACTCTAAACACTACATACTGAACCTGGAGCTATGAGATATGATGCTTTCCTGGCTGGTTTTGGTTTTGATAGAGTCATTTCTCACTCTACCTCATTTATCCCTTTTGTAATGGGAACGCGTGTTTTGTGCCATTATATGTTGGAAGTATGTAATTGGTTTTGTTTGGCTTTGGTTTTCATAGAGTCACAGTTAAGAGATTATTTTGAGTATCAGAAGAGATTTTGAACTTTTGACCAGTGTTGATACTTTTAAAAAGTGTGGGGACTTTTAAAGTTTGACTAAATGCATTTTGATATAAAATGAGTTGGTCATGAGCCTATGGGATCAGCAAGTAGAATGTGGTGCTTTATTGAAAACTGTCTTCCATATGTTCATGTGTTTGAATACTTCATTTTCTAGAAGGTGTAACTATTTTGAGAGGTTATGAAACTTTTACAACATAGAGTCTTGCTGGGGGAAATAGTCACTGAGGCAAAGTTTATAAGCTTACCCCATTTCCAGTTCTCTCTCTGGGCTTCCTGTGTGGTGAAATATGATCAGCCAACTTCCTGACACAGCTTCTTTCTGCCATGTTTTCCTTACCATTATGGACTCCTCTCCTCCACAACCTCAAGCCCAAATAAACTCTTCCTTCTATAAGTTGCTTTTGGTCATAATAGTCTATCACAGTAACAGAAAAGTAGGTGATACAGGGTCTCTATCTCATCAGAGAAGCTTCTTTATTCAGAGGATGGCAGTGAAAAAAAACAGAGGTTCACAACTAGTCCAAGTCCAAAGAGTAAGTGACCATGGAGTGCTAAGCCCTAAATGGGACGTCAATAACACACACACACACACACACACAGCAAAGAGGGAAAATGTCAACAGTACCACCATTCATTAAACAATTCACCTTAGGCAGTCACGATGTGCTTCTTCCCACAAAACGGAAGACAGTCTTTTCAAGCATTCACAGAACATTCTGAAAATTAGACTATGTTTTAGGCCATAGTTTTTTAATGGAAAGAATTGAGATGATACATTCCATGTTCTAACAGAAAGAAACAAGTTGGATACTCACAGGAATGTAGCAGGAGAGTCTCCAAACAGTAGAAACCGAGCCAGACATTTCTAAATCATTCAGAGTGGCTCCTAAAGCTAGAAGAACGAACTTTAAAAGCTTATACCACAAAGAAACCACAAATCTTTGAAGATACAAGTATATTTAGAGTGATTTAAATATGGATTTAAAAATTCACACTGTATGTACATATATATATATATATATATATAAACATCATGTTCTGCTCCACCAATATGTGTGTTTTTATGCTTTCATATACTAGATAAAAATTATTTTTAAGGCCAGGCGTTGGTGGCGCATGCCTTTAATCCCAGCACTCGGGAGGCAGAGGCAGGCGGATCTCTGTGAGTTCGAGGCCAGCCTGGGCTACCAAGTGAGTTCCAGGAAATGGCGCAAAGCTACACAGAGAAACCCTGTCTTGAAAAACCAAAAAAAAAAAAAATTTATTTTTAAAAGGAAAATGATTTTACATCATCTGAAAAGAAAGGAAAAGTAAAATAAACTGAATGAAACTGAGAATTCAGTGTGTGTGGATTGTGGGACAGTGGCAGTGCCAACAGGTCCACCCAGCACTAAAGCCTTATTAGAAAAGAGAAGGTGAAGCCCATCAGCTAAGCACCTGCCTCAAGAACACAGAAAGGGATGAACAGAAATCTGAGGTGACGAGACTAGTAGAGATAATAAAAGTCAGAAGAAATTCTAGTGAAATGAAAATGAGAAAAAAAATAATGAAGATGGGTGGAGGCCTCACTGAAGAAATAGACAGGCAAGCCGCTGGGAAGAGGAGCCGATGAGAAGAAGGAAGACTGGGGTGCCAGTGTCACAGTGAAGGAGATACTTCCACAGCAGGCCTTCTGCAGTACGCAGGGAGAAGGAGGGGGAGCAGGAACAGCTCCACAGTCAGGATTAAACAACTAAGATGAATGGAACAGTACCTCAAGCCACGGAGTTACCCCAGGCAGCCCAGAACTAAACAGGATAAAAGCTCTACAGCTATCAGGAAAAAGGGAAAACTCTTAATTCATTTTACAGATTAGCTCAATGTCCAAACCAGATGAAGTGAAAAACAAAAAGGAGCTGGGCGTGGCAACACACCTGTAATCCCAGCACTCAGGATGCTTAGGAAGGAAGATTGAATGTGATTAAGCCTGGAACTGTACAGTAATTTCTACAAGCATGAGCTATGAGACACCACTTCAAAAAAAGGGGGGGATGGGGTATTGGTGTGTGATGCAGACCAGAACCCTTTATAAATTTTATGAAGATAAATAGGAAACATTTTAATGAAAGATCCGTGAATATATAAAAATGATTAAACATCATGACTAATTAAAGCAGATTTCAAAGATGTAAGAGTTTAATATTCAAGACTCTACTTACATAATCTCTCACATCAACAGATTAAGGGAGAAAGCTTACATGATTCATCGCAGAAAAAAAAAATTGCCAAAACCGAACTCTCATTCATGATGAAAACTCCAATAAAAATATTGATAATACAGCAGAGCACTCTGCACTTAATGGATGTTCATGTGCACTAACTACAAGTAACAGGATAGAGCAGGGTGTGTCAGGAAGAGTAATCAGGGAAAAGAGGGAGAGACCATGTTAATATCAGATATTAAAGTCTCAGAGCAAAGGTACTAAAAGCAAAATTCAATGAATAGGAAAAATACGAAAGGACTAATATGTAAACCAAAAGACTTTATCTAATCAAAGGCAGTGGGTGGAGGCACAAAATAAATAATCTATTCACTACCTTTGGGAAAACAAATAAATCATATGTGTTATGAAAATGGGGAAATAATAGTTAGAGGAAGACATTAAAAATCAAAGGAGATTCCGTTTCTCAGCTCTGCACAAAAATGGATACACACAAATGGAAAATATGATTAGGTAAGCGATCTCCCAGGAAAAATATCGTTTTCTAAATCGAGCTCAGCCATGGCATGAAATCTAAAGAGATCACTCTCCACAAATGAAATTAGAGAACATCAGCCACCCTGTTTCTTACACTGTCCTGAGCCCTCACAACACCTCAGCCGTGGTGTTAAGAATGCTTAATATCAAGACTTCCAGGGCAATATTCAGCTACATTCCACAAATCATTCTGGCTCACAGACAAGGAGGAGATTATTCCACATCATTTTTAACATATGAAATATTATTCTACATAATCCTGGAAAACAAAAAACATCACTTTTGCATGCAGATATAAAAATTCTGAACTTGACAGTAGCAAACAAATGCAACATTCTAAAATATTGCTCTTACTCCTCCCCTAACTTTAAGAACAATTATAGCAAAATTTACTCTAAGCTGTATAGACAGTCAATATACTATAACACATGCAGAGGAGCATTTGGGACCATCTGACAGCATAGCTCCAGCATTGCCCCTTACTCAATCACCCCATTCCTAGGACTCTACTCAGAAGATCTACCTTCACCAACCTAAAACATCTGGGCATACGTATTCATTCTGGCATTATGAACAATGCCAAAATATTGGAAGCAAGACAAATCATTTCCTACAGGACTACTGTAGTGTAGTCCACAATGGATCACATGATGTAGATGACTCCAGCATTCAACATATAGAATAAAGAATAATCTTCAGAATTTGCTCTAAAGAGAATTAGGGAGGGAGGGAGGAAAGGAAAAGAGGAAGGGAGAGACCTGTGTAAACAGAATGTCTTGTTATACATAAACTAAAAAGGTAGATACAAACATATGTTTTTACACATACATACATGATTTTGTTTAGTTTTATCTCAGAAAGAAAGAAATATTGAAAGAAAATAATATCAGTGTTGGAAAGGTGGCTGGTTAGTTAAGAGCACTTTTTGTAGTAGTTCAGTTCCCAATACCCATGTCAGGCCAGCTCCAGGGGATCTGACACCCTCTTCTGGTCTCTGTGGACATCCACACATACACATGCATAATCATACACACATATACACACGAAAGTCCACATACACATAAATAAAAATAAAATAAATCTTTAAAAGAATAACAATGTTGGCTCACATTCTCTAAGCAGAGCATGGTGGTACATGCCTGTAGTCCCAGCATTGGGGAAGCTGAGGCAGGAAGACAGCAAGCTGGATGACAATCTGGGCTACATATTGAGTTCCAGGCAAACCTACACTTCATAACAAGAGTCTCTCTCAGCATCCTTCTCCCCAGAAAAACGTATCTCTTTCCAGGCAAAGGGGTCTGCAAGGATGATAGAAAGTAGACCTCTTAGGTTGTATACTTATGTGGACCAGCATGTAAATATATCACATATTTTTAAATAAATGAAAAAGTATATCTGCAAAACTAGAACTTAATAAGCCTGGGTATATGGATGTACCTCAGGAAGATGGCAGATCCGGTTCTAGATAATGCGATCAGGTAGTGTGTGCGTGTGTGTGTGTGTGTGTGTGTGTGTGTGTGTGTGTGTGTGCGCGCGTGGGCGTGTGCATGGGCGTGTGCATGTGCGTGTGTATGACTCTTAGTTTCCCACTGTGTTTAACAGGTATGTTTACACTCTGCTGTCATCATGAAATAACAATAGCATTATATATAAAAGACATATCCATACCTGATTGGAGATATTTTATTGCTGAAATGTTAGCAGTCACATAAGCTATCAATTTCTAAAAGGAAATACCATGCCTGAGAAGCACTATAAATTAAAAGGCTGTAAAACAATGGATGCCTTGTATCAACTTAGAAACAGTAGAACAGCAAGCAAATATTTATTTTGGGTGAATTTGAACTGAGGCTCTCTGGATTCTTGGGGGAAATGTTCTAATGAGAAGCAAAACTGCAAAGAAAGATTGTTTTTAATCACTGCTTCATTGGTAGCAATCGGATCAACTACATGTTAAAGGTTTGTTTTTGTTTATTTGTTTGTTTTTCCTATATATGGGGGCAAATCAATTAATAAACTAATGTTTTGTTGAGCAAGAAAAAATGCATTAGTTCACAATTTTAGAGAAAGGCTTAAGAAATAAAGCTTTTCTTACTAAAATGAAAACAAAACACCAACAAAAGAAATGACAAAATTAGAAAAGTGCATGTCCACAGCCTTGGTCCTGTGATTGACTGGGTCCAGAATCACAAATGGATGCTAAAACCATTAGGTTATAGGTCATAAGGAAGACCCACAGGTAGCATGTTAATTAGTCTTGGTAAACTTGACAAAAAATAGAAATCCCTGAAATGTGGGGACTTCAAATGTGGAATTGGCTCCATTAAATTAGACTGTGGGCCTATTTGTGGAGCACTTTCAAATTGCTAATTGAGGTAGGAGAGTCTAGCCCACTCTGGGTGGTATTGTCCCTGGGAGGGCGGGCCTGGGATGTATGAGAAATGTAGACCAATTACAAGCCTGGAAGAAGGCCAGTAAGCAGCATTTCTCCATGGTCTCGCTTGTGTTCCTGCCTTGACTTCCCTTGATGGTGGACTATCACTTGCAAGTGTAAGATGAAATAAAACCTTTCTTTTCCAAGTTGCTTTCAGTTGTGATATTTATCATAGCATCAGAAAGAAACCAAGACAGACAGTTTATTCATTTCAGGGTGAAATTTTTTTGCAACATAGAAATATGGCCATTGCCCAAGGAACCAAGTGACAACAGGTGATCAAATGTCAGCCATTACAGAATTCATACTTTAAAAGACAGTGTTACCCATGTGTAGACGGAAGTTTTCCTGTGTCCCACAGCCATTTGGTCCCAAATAAACACACTAAGGGTTATATTAATTACAAGCTGTTTAGGCTATGGCCCAAGCTTATTACTAACTAGCTCATTCATCTTAAATTAACCCATTTCTATTAATCTATGTATCACCATATGTCTCATGGCTTTACCTTAGTTCCATTACATCTTGCTTCTTAGACAGCAGCTTGCAGCATCTCCTCTGACCCTGCCTTTCTTCTTCCTGTATCTCTCTTGGATTTCCCACTTGGCTGTCTCCTGTCTTGCCATGGGTCAAAGCAGCTTCTTTATTAACCAATGGTAGCAACATACAATCACAGCATACAGAAAGACCATCCCACAGCACCTATGTAATGTTCTTGTCACAGAAACTCTGGTTGAATTTAATCAAACTTTTTTTAAGGAATTTTTTATTCATTTTGCATACCAACCACAGATTCCCCTCTCTTCCCTCCTCCCGACCTTCCAGCCTTCCCCTCCAAACTACCCCTATTCCCTCCTCAAACAAGGTATGGCCTCCCATACCTTAATCAAACCTTTAAGCTAATTTCTGGTACATAAGAAACAGAGGGTAGTGAAACAAATTAAATGATCCCACAGGGAAATAATTAGATAAATATAACAAAATATTCAACACAACCACCAGCTCTGTGTTTTCAAATAGCTGGCTGTGTAATTAAAAAAAAATTAAAAGGCCATTATCCCATTCAAGATTAAGGTTCAAAACTGATCAGAAATGTAAGCACTTCTACAAATGATCAACTTTGATAGGACCAAGACTGGTGACATGGCCAAGACTAGTCATTTGCAATGCCCTTTGATGCATTATACCTGATTGTCATTTTTACCTTGTTAGTCATGGGAAAGGTACTAGCAGAGGGACCAGAGAAAGAGAATAAATAAGATGGCTGTGCATCATAGGTACATATTCAAACGTCTGAGGATTCCACTGTATCCTATAATAATTGTCATTGCATACAACAGCCTGATTGATTTTCTTCTTTGAAATATGAAACAACAGTTGTGATTTTAGTTCTCTAAGAAGAATTTTTTTTTTGTATTGACACCTGAACTCCAATGAAAAGATTTAAGGGTGCTTCATATAAGAGAAGTCACATGTCATTCTAAATAACAGGTTGAAATTGGAGACCTTTAGTTTTTCACTATTTGCTGTATGGTTCATGGGCTGGAAACATTATCATCACCAGGGAGCTTGTTAGAAACGAAGAATCCTTATTTTAATACAGTTGCAAGAGAAACATTAAAATTTAATAAGTTGGGTCAGTACTGTATTAAGATCTCATTTGCTCCTGACCAAACTCCAGCTGAGAATTAGAGATGTTGCCTTGGTCTACTAGGAAGCTTGGAATGAACATTATGATTAATGCATTTTCCTTACACTGGGTCTTATAACTAAAAATTGGGTAGAAGTAGTTTGGAAGATTATTTGAGGAAACATCATTAAAGATGTGAATAAATAAGGTTGGGGTACAGGCAACTATTGAAGGGAGTACTCGTGGGTGAACAGATTGTTGGCAGCTAGGGCTCTATGTGACTAAAGACACTCAATGGGACTGTACAGAATCTGCTTCAGAGAAGGCTTCCTGCAGAGGGAGGAAGCTGATATCTGTTTGCTTTCTCCTGCCTGTGATCAGCTGAGGGTCACTTGTAAACACTGACATATAGAATTTCTGGACACTGCCATCCAAATCTAGAAAGCCCACTACTGGTAGTACATCCAAGGGTGCCGGTATTGGTATGCTGGAGATCTGTCTCTACTCCAGTGCTCATTTCAACATCATTTATGGAAGCTTAAGTATGGAAATGAACTCTGTCCATAAATGGGTGGATTCTAGTTTTAATGCAGTTTTTGTACACAGTGGAATACTATTTGGCTTTTTAAAGACCCATAACATTGTGTCATTCTCAAAAATGTAGATGAACTTGGATGGGATTGTATATAAAGTGAAATAAGCCAGGGACATAGAAACAAATGCTACATGATGGTCACTTTTGTACAAAATCTAAAACTCAAAGTCACAGCAGAGATCACAATTCTAGCCAAAACAGCTAGAAAGTTCTGTGAAAAAAGTAGAGATAGACAGGAATTAAAGAGGACAAGGTCACAGTTCAGCCAGAGCAGAGTAAGTTTTGTCAATATACTGTTCAACATGGTGACAGCAGTCATCAATAATGTATTTAAACATTTCAGAATAACCAAATGGTATCATTGAAAATATTCTTACAAAATAGTAAGTGCTTGAATTGGGGTAAAGTACATGCTAATTAGCTTGATTTGATCGTTCTGCACTGTATACAATATGAAAACTGTATTCTGAAGTGTAAACAAACATAATTGTCAGTCAGGATGAAATAAAACTTAAGATTATTTATAACATTTTGTTCTAAAGAATGATTAAAGTAACCCTCAGGCTAGAAGAACTGGTCTGATGTTCACACGATGGGGAAGGGAGGACAACGCCAGGCTTTGATGGTACCTAAAACACATTGCTTATAGGCCATGCAAGTGCAAGTTCAGAGAATTGTATCCAAGACTTCTGTAATGTGGGTGCATCCCTGGATGACTGTGGACATATGATGTCAGCTGAGGGCCATTCTGACATCTGCCTGGCACACAACTTCATAGCTGGTATGGTGGGAACTAATTTGACTGAGACACATTGGTTCATTTTCACAGATGCCTTCTGGCAATGGCCTGCATACTACTTGTCCTCAGAATGATTAGCTGGTACATGAATAAAGATGCCCTGAAAGTTATCTAAGAGAATTAATTTGACTCATTTAGTTGGGCCCAGGTATTAACCCTGGAATCATGAGTAAGATACCCTGATAGCTATCTAAGAGAATTAATGTGGCTCATTTTAGTTGGGCCCGGGTGTTATCCTTAGAGTCAGAAGTCACTAAAAAGCCAGGCATTGGTTTTGGCCTTTGTTCGTTTGTTTCTCCATGTACAATGGTATATTCACAGTTATTTAATTCTGGTTCAAGTGCATGAGAGAAGAAACAAGGGTTTCAGAAGGAAGAGAAGCAAATACATACAGCCCACCAGAACAAGCATAGCATCATTCTTTATCAGGAGTTCCTGAGTCAACATTAAGCAGCTCTAGTCCTTCCCTCATCCACCAATGTTATGAATAGGGTAAAAGCAACCCCTAGTCTGCACCGTGCCCTACTCCTGTCAAAGCAGTTAAGACTGAGAGGAAAATGAGAATAGTTATGATAAAATGATCTCCTGGGATTTAGAGTTCATGGTAAACTTTCTAATTAGTGGTAGTACAAACACATCAGAGAAGAATGCCCTCATCTATCAGTGAATCTATGGCACTCAAGTAGAGATGGGCCTCTGTCGAGTACTGTTTCCTCTTGTGCCGTGAGATCCTGGATTTTGGGAGAGTGGCTGAGAGTGCATACCCTGGAGAGTTCCGTTTACTACAGGGCATCCAGGTATCATCAGCTGAGGCTTTATTCTTGTGTAACACTTATCACCTTAGGGTCTGATTTTTATTCTACAGAAAAATATGGAAGCTTGGGTTTAAGTTACTTAAGGCTTTGCCTAGATAGTTATTTCTGTCTTTATACTTCCATTATTTACTGCTACTGAGACAGTAGTCACTGGTCACTCATAAAGCAGGAGTGACTCCTTAGCTTTAGTTCAGTAGATTAAAGAGAATGAAGACGCTGTGAAAGAGAGAAGAGAAACAGCAGGTCCTGGGACCTTGACCAAGGTAACATTACAGTCACCAATAGGGAAAATTCAACATTACACTTATAAAAAAGCATATTTGATAATAATATGGAGATAACCATGTGACATGAAAGGAGGCAGAAATCCATTCAATGTGAGCCCAAAGACAAGAACAAAGCCATCACCCCAGACTGATCTTGACTTATATGTAGCACTCAGTTTTTTCCTCCGGTGTCTGCCAATTAGCCATCAATTACTGTGATGATTCAGGAGCCTCTGGAACTGAGGGTAAGAGACATAAAGGTCATGAATTTTGCAAGAAAGAGCTTGAGTTATGGAGCCTGGAGCTGAGGCACCAGGACACTTAGACCAGACCCAGCTCAGGGCAGATAGTGTGTGTGTAGGATCTGAAGGGAGATGAGCAGTAGGACTGTGGCTTTAATTGTTGTTGTTTGGCAAGGAGTCACTAGATGAGCCAAGGCAAGAGCAGGGTGTTACTAGCTTCCATGACTAACCCACGGGAGGGAAGTGGAGCACCTGATCTCAGGCAGGAAAGGGCACGAGTCTGGATCCCACACAGGCCTGTACCTCTACCTTAGCTTCCCCCTCTCACCACTATGCTTCAGTCTATTTTCTCACTGACTGGGTGCCTCTTGGATAGACCCCTTGCTACTCGTAGCTCTTTAGACAAACCTACATCCTTGTCATCCAAGACAATCAGACCCACTGTCTCTGAGTCTTGGAGTTAAAAGACCCTGTGGAAGCCACAAAATAACTCAGATTCTCTTATTGCCCCACCGTAAAGGAGAGCCTGGGACCTGGGTATTGCCAGAGTAGTACCCAGTAGTATTTATCTAATTATTCTTTATCAATAAGAAATCAGGAGTCAGATATCAGGGTAAGAACCTAAATGATCAGAGAAGCGGCAGAGAAGCCACCAGGGATGTAGTAGAACTACCCAGGCTTGGGGCCTCCAGCCTGTGCATAGTTTTCATTTTTATCTGTAATAACAGCTGAATCAGAGATTTGGCTATTTGTCTCAGAAGGTGTATGGAGGCTTGTGTGACATTTTATTCCTTAGCCAAGGTAGCCTGGGAGGCTTCAGATGGGGAAGTCTTCAGGTTACACACCCAGGACAACAGTAAGTCAGCCTGGGCCAAGACCTGGTATTTGAACTTCTGCAGAAATAGTTGCTATTCAATCTTTATTTCCAGGCAAGAGATTTGAAATTAGGACAATTTTATAAGGCTTAGAGATGTAAGGAAGCAGTTCAGGCCCTCTGGGCAAATTAGGATATTTAACACTACAGACCTAGATGCTAATTCTCCTGGTACTAAGCACAGAAGTGCCTGAATTGGCTCCCTCCCAACATCAGCAAACCTCTGGCAGATCACCCAGAAAGCATCCTTTGCTGAATTCATTCTTGATTTCCTAATATCAGAGCACTCTACTCCAAATAAAATAAAAGACCTCTGGGTTTTTCTAAATGTGAACCCTTAATGGAATGATCTGATTCAAATCAAACCATAGACGCTAAACTTGTCTGGCATTTGTACTTCAGTATCCCATAGATCACTACTAAAGATAATTCAAAAGAGTGGAAGATCCTTCTGGAGTAAGGCTAGCCACACACCATCCTTACCCTGAACATGTACAAATGTTGGCACTTTCCTGTTAAAGTCAATACAAATTTCTATATATGTGTATACATGTTATATGTATTATACATAATTACAGGTAAAGAAATAATAATATGATTCCTTATAATTCATTCAAACATCTTTACTGTTATTTCACTCTCCTCCCTCCATCTTGTGTATTAATTTCTCTCCCCTCACAAACTTTAAATGAAAATTTTCCATCTGAGCTGAGGACGCTCCCCATAATACACTATATAACAAAAGTCCTATACCAGGCATGGAAAGCCTCCTTTTGATTTGTTGATCAAAGTAGTCTAAGAGACTCCCAAAACATTCCTTTGACCACCTTCCAGAGATTGAAAGTAAGTCCTCAAACACAGGACTCAAAGGATCTGAACCGGTTCAGGTCAGAACCTGAAAACTTCTCTCATCAGATGAGCTTTCATGGTACTCCAAGGGAGGGAAACAACCAATCCTACAGTGCCTAGAAACTAAAACAGCAATCAGCATGACACTCTATTTGTAAGGATGCAATGGTAACATATATACCTTGGTGGTAACCGACAGCTCTCTAATAGTAGTTAAGGTCTGCTCAACATGGAGGAAAGCATCCCTGATACCGGAATCCTAGCCAAACCCCAAAGCTAGTGAAGTCACAGATCTTGGAGGAGGACCTATTTTTGTCACTTTACTAAACCAGAATAATTACTAACTATGTTCTAAATGTTTATCCTTATACCCACAGATAATTATATGTTTTACTGTTCACTAAAGAAACATCTCCTTTCAATAAATGAAGATCATTACAGAAAACCACAACTGATTAACATTCAGAGAACACATGACCATGTGGTGCCTAGCCCCACCTGATACATCCACACAGTTCCTGGACCTGAGACTCTGGGATCATAGTAGAAGAAGGGGTGGAAATACTGTAAGAATCAGAGGATCAGGAATTTTGCTATCTTGGTCTCTTGAAAATTTCATAGAAGCTGCACTCATGAAGTCTTATCAACATAGCTACCTAAATAAGACCTTAACAAGAATGACATGCTAACATGAAAAGGAGAAATTTCATAGGACCTCAACCCTAGACAAAGAACTGTAGGCAACAAAGGAATACTGAGAGTGGGAGCCGGAGTGGTCTTTCCCAGGGATGAGACCTCAAGTTGGTTCTTCGATACCAAAGATCAGCTTGAAATCACATACATATAAGTTTATGCTGACTGATCTGGGTGTATTTTCATATTTATATTAAGTAACAACAATTAAAGAAATAGATTCTATAAATTTGAGAGAGAGAGTAAGATCTACTACTACCTCAAGCAGTAGCCTGCCCACAGTTGGACTGTCTCTGAGTGCCGGGGTGTCTGTTCCAAGAAAATACTTCCTTGGTCAGCCCTGTGTGCTAAGGGAAAATTATTTAAATAAGTTTTGGTTTCTAAATCCCAGTGCCAATGGTAGGTGAGTGGATAGAGTCTTCCTGGTTCCTGAAAGCCCTGAAGGCAGCTCTCTCATTGCTCTAGTAGACTGGCAAAATTCTTATCTTATGTTCAGTAACACTAGTATATTTAACCATCTTTTCTTACAACTTTTAACTGACCCCTTTTCTTGCCAGACTGTACATTTTCCATTCCTTCTGCTATGCTGTTTGCTCCTGATTCTTATCACTGTAAACCTAGATAAAATCAACAAGAAAAAAACTATGCCACAGCCTAAATACTATACTTTCATTATTAAATTTCATCTCAAAATGATTTAGTGTCATTTTGAATTTAGCCTCTCTGGAATTCCTTTAAAAGGACAAAATATAGACACTGGTTTTTGTCAGAATGTAACACAACTGGCCTCCAGTCTAATCGCCAGTAGTCTCCATTCTCATCTGAAACCCCGTGAGTCTGAACTGTATTCTCCACATTTCTGTCTGTGTTCTGGCCTCCAGGACGGGAGCTACTGTGTACTAGGGATAATGATGTCAGGATTGCTTCAAGTGTGAAGTCTGCTCTCCAGTAAATGGGATTGTTACCCCTCAACAACTATGATCATAAGATTATTTTAGAACGGATACTTTAGGAGGCAACTCTTCTAGTTCCCTCTTTGTATGGTTAGGCTTCTATCTTAAAGCAGTTGAGTGTTTGCTCTAGATCAGTAGGGTAAGGTAGTACTAAAATCAGATCTAGAGAGAGGAGTAATTCTATTTCTACTCCAATGCTCTCATGCTATAACCTACTGTCTCATAATGTAGGCTCAGAAAGGCTTTGCACAATCACTGGTCTGTTTGCTGTCACCAACAACAGCCTGCTGTAATCTTCCCAATCACTCCCAGTTTACAGTTATGCTTGACAATACCAAACAGTTCTTAAACACTAGGGTATGTTATTAGGATTAGACAACAATTAAACAATGTGATCTGAAGATCAAAACTTCTTGGAACTAGAAGTTATTTCAAGTTTAGGACATTTGTCAGATTTACATATTCATAATAAAATAGTTTTAGAATAGAATGTAAGTCAAACATGTAGTTCATTTATGTTTCTTCTATACATTATAGACATAGTCCCAAAGTAACTTTACACAGTATTGTTTTTAATCATATGAAGTTAGGTATGGAATTTTTCACTGTGGTATTGTGCAGGTACTCAATGATTTTGTACTACGGGGTGTTGCCCACTTTGTATTTTCAGTGAGGGATGCTCAGTATGTGCTATCCTTACAGGGAAAAATATGTAAAAGAGAAATCAATGCTCATGCATTTAGATTCTGTGCTCTTGAAACTCAACAGCAGGCCTTAATCTCAGCCAGTTCCACATACTCTTCAGGCCAAATTTGTGGCTTTCCATGCAACTCTTGTTCCTTGAGCAAAGAACAGAAGTGCACTTCCTGTGAGAAGTCCCTGAACTTTACCTGAACATTTGAATCCTTCAGAACCCATGTGCTCTTCTTCTGGATTTTTCAACTGGAGAAGCTCTAACTTTGGGATAAAGTTTTTTAAGTGTCATTGTGTTGTGCAATCATTAACTCTGCTTATGATATGAAAATGTCCACCAGTCAAATGAAAACTGAGTCAAGAGTCTGGGAGCTTCCCACACACCAAAGGAACTGTCATTATTCACTCACTGACCAAAGTTCTACTTTGCATCAATCTGGGTCACCAAGCAGAACTTTTGGTGGATTCATGAGGACCCTCCTAAGGAAGAAAGCCACTGTCTCCTGAGAGGAACTGGTTGTCTCAGATATTCCCACTCTCTACAGCTCTCAGACTCATTGTTCCCTTTTGATATAAGGCTTTCCCTCTAAACTACCAGTAGGCTGCCCTATGAGGCCTGTGATCCTCTCTGGCACTGCTCTCCATCAGTGACAGCAAACTAGTAAACTTAGCTGATGCTGCCTTTAGTATCTCCCTTTACTGACTCTGCAAGGCTTTTGTTTTTAACTCACATCAGGAACTCCATTAAACACAGCTCTTTCTAGAGAGAGGAACAAGCTGAAGTAGCAGCATCATTTTGGCACTTGATCCTAAATATATCCTACCTTGTTGGACACAGTGTGGCCCCACAAGATAGTCTTTGGAGCGTGTCTCTCCAAATTACTCTGGGCAGCTCCTCTTTGTCCTGGCTAGGGAGACTAGTCTTGTGATTCTCTACAGAACTTCTGAAAAAGATTTAAGATGCCATACCAAGCCCAGTGAGATATGGTGTTAGAAACCAAGCATATCCAATGAACCCTCGTGCTGATTCTGACCACTCTTGGTCTAGCATCATCATTCTGGCTTTCACAAAGCCTCCTTAGTAACTTTCAGACTGAGCTGCTGGCTTTTAATGAGCCATCTTTTTAGAAAGAAGTTGAATAGTTTGTTTATTCTTCTCTGTGATTTTATTCTATTTTGGATATAAGAAGTCTCACTGATCAAGGACCTTCCCATCACTTTATCTTAGACTTTTACTGGGAATTAGTTACTTCTTTTAAACAGTACTAGAAAAATGGCAGAAGCGCCTTAACTTTTGGTAGGGTTAAGTACCAGTGGACCAATAAGAAACTGAAAGAATGTATTGCTCTTCATAAAAAGTTGTACTCGTTAGTTTTTCTCAAATTGATAAAAACTAGTGTCACCTTGGAAGATGGTACCTCAATTGAGGAATTATTTCTATCAGATTTCCCTATGGGCCTGACTATGAAGCAATTTAGTGATTGCCACAGTAGGCAACCACCTTAGGCAAGTGGTCCTAGGTTGTACAAGGGAGCATACTGAGCAAGCCCTAAGGAGCAAGCCAGTAGAGTATGTTTTTTAGTGAAACTAGTACAGTAGGTGCTTTAGTGGCCTTTCTTCATTTTCTGTTCCTGGTTCTTACCTTGATTTTCTGCCTTGGCTTTCTTTAATAATAGACTGTAAGATAGAATAAATCCTTCCTTCCTCAAATTGTTTTTGGTCAGGCTGTTTGTTTATTCATTTGTTTATTTGTTTTTCACAACAATAGAAAAACAAAACTAGGAAATATGGCGAGCCAGCTCATTAGCACAAGCATGGTACTCCATAGTGCAAGCTGTTTCCTCTCATAAGAAGAAGAAAACTGTCAGCTAGGCCCCATCACCTCTGCTCAGCATATATTGATCGCCCAGTAAAAGAGCCAAGTTCAAAAGTCAAGGTCGCTTTCTACTGAATGCTAATCATTTTATCACCACAGAAAAGTTGGAAAATCATTAGTTGACCCTCATAAGCTGGCCATCTGTATTCAGGGCCTTGGTACCTATGAACAGCAGTAATTTCATAAGCATATGGCTGTGCATTCTCAGGCTGTCCGTGACACACACAGCCTTCCTCTGAATTTGTCACAAATTTTCAGTATGTCCTCCTGGGAACAGCCCCAAGTCATGTGCTAATAACACTCATGCAAAATTACTGCAACACCATCCTCCCTCAGGAGGGAAATGCTAAATAGGGACCCATGTACTGGATGGCTTAATACCATGTCCTTCTTCTCCATTTTCCAAATTCCAGTCGAAGATTCAAGCAGCCCCAAATACACTATGTGATCTCACTCCCTTGTTTTGGGATCCTTTTTAGAAGAAGCCTAAACTAAAGCAGTTGGATCAACCAGATTCTGCCTTCCTTCCACTGCTACTGAGGAGGTGAGCTTTATTTTGTGAACCATATTCTTCAGATGAGATATGCATGCCATTTGATTGCATAAAGTGGGTTTGCAGAAAGCAAAGATGCTCCAGAATAAGTATTAAAAAGACATTAATATTTTGTTCTCTGTGTGTGTATAATGTATACCTAATATTATCTATAATCTGTATGTTAGACATACATTATATATGCACAGAGTAAATTCTAAAGAGTCAAATATAAAAAAAAGAGCTTATTAAGTTTACTGAACACAGTAATATACACAAAAACCTGTAGTTTTACTCTATCCCAGTAATTAAAAATAAATTAGGAAAAGTATTTTAATTATATACTCAAAACAAATGCAGTAAATGTAAAATAATTCGAATTATATACAGTAAGGAAGATCAAGAACCCATATAACTGAATATACTATAAAACTTACACATACATTATCTTCATAAGACATGAGAACAGAATAGTGCTAAGAGAAAAACACAAGGTAGGAAGATTTACTGTTACAATGATACAATCACACGCCCTCCAAAATGAAGTGTGGACAGTATTTTATTAGTTAGTTTTCCGTTGCCATGACAAAACACCATGACCAAACTAGCTTATAAAGTGAAATGTTTAATTTTGTGCTGAACAGTTGCAGAGGGTGAAGTCCATGCCAATCACAGTGGGTAGCATGGCAACAGGCAGGCAAGCATGGTGCGCAAGGAGTAGCTGAGTATTCACATCTCCATCCACAAGCACCAGGCAAAGAAAACTATCTGGGAATACTGCAGGCTTTTAAAATCTCGAAGCCCACCTCCAGCAATACGCCTCTTCCAAATGAAAGCACACCTCCTAACCCTTCCCAACAGTTCCACCAACTGGGGACCAAGTATATGATCCAACGGGGGCCATTCTCACTCAAACCATCACAAATAGCCTAGGCAACAGTCATATAACTTATTTGAAGTAGATAAAAGTACATGGAAAGAAAAATTTTATGAGTCTATGTTAATGACAATATCAGACAGCAGTTTGTTTTGCTAATTATTGAATACTATTACAGAGACTTCTGACACCAACAAGTTACAAGATGGTGAATTAGTGGGACCTCAGGAGGAATCCAGCCCCTGGTCTTGGACAAGAGCAGGGGTATAAACGAAGTGCAGTTCAACAGGAAACTGGACTCCTAATAAACATCACTGGTACATCTTCAGGAAGAAGGTAATGCTGGACACCTCTTTATGTGTTTCACAAAACTAAAATCCTGACACATGAGACTTAGTTAGACACAATAACATAGTTATAATCTAAGAAGAAAGTCTGAGAGGATACACATGTTCTGAAGGAAGCCATGTTAGCCACAGTGAAATACAGAACATAAAGGAATGAGAGTCATATGTATATTTGACAGTTTTTGAAGTACAGAGAATATGTAAAATATACCAAAGGAGAAATCACAGATCAGTGTTAAAGAAAGAAAACTCTTGATATAAAAATAAGTTTTCAAATGAACTAGAAAAGGATGAAACAGACTTTGGAAATGAGGAAAGGAGACAAATTAATGAAAGGGAACAAATCTAATAGGGCAGAAGATAGATGAAAATCTGCTCAAATTCATTGATTGCCACAGAAAGGTAAATTTGCTGACATTTAAAGAAAAAAAATCACCTGATAATTTGATTTAAGTGATGAAAACTACCTACATTTGGCAGCTTTGGGAAGAAAGGACTCTGCACACTGAGTGAAGACACAGTGTAGCAAAATTTTGGAAAATGATATGGAGATATAGCACAACACTGTCATTTGTGCAGAAACACTGAAAGCAAACTAGTTAGTGTGCATCACTGAAAACTGATCTGCAAGTCACCAGACTCAAGAGAAGCCTAGTGATAAGTGAGAGAGGCAGCTCACTCTATTCTAACAAGGAGCCATGATCAAAGACAGGGAAGAGCTGACACTGAAGGATAACACTAGTCCAGGTCTGTGAATCTGGCAGAAGCTGCCCCAGAAGATTCCTGTGAATAACAGCTCATGACGGTCTGTAGGGTGAAGAATGAGACCTCAAAATAGAGAGAGACTGAATTTTCATTGCATCTTTCTTTACACGTGCAAACAAAAATTCACATGCATTCTTTTCAATGCAAATAGTTCATAAAAAGACACAATTAAGAAAGAGGGATTAGCCGGGCAGTGGTGGTGGTGGTGGCGGCGGCGGCGGCGGCGGCGGCGGCGGCGGCGGCGCACGCCTTTAATCCCAGCACTCGGGAGGCAGAGGCAGGCAGATTTTTGTGAGTTCGAGGCCAGCCTGGTCTACAGAGCGAGATCCAGGAAAGGCGCAAAGCTACACAGAGAAACCTTGTCTCGAAAAACCAAAAAAAAAAAAAAAAAAAAAAAAAAGAAAGAAAGAAAGGATTAAGGGATTAAGGAATTGTAAGTGAAAAGAAGCCAGACCTAAGTAAGATCATTAGAAATGATAACATTGATGAGAGGGAGATGTGAGAGAGGTAGGAAGCACATAGACAAGAAGCTGATGGCAGGGTCAAAAAGACAAAACGAGCCCTGGCACCAAGATTCCTGACCTGATTCACAATAACCGATGAAGAGCCTATTCCCTTGTCTTAGTCTTCACTCAGGACAGATGTGGAGAAACCAGAATTTCCATCAGATTCGTAGCTACAGGTCTATCTGACTCCACTCTGTGTACCAAATAACATCTAATTAGCAAGTAGCTTGAGACATTGTAGGGTCATATCCATCAGAAAATGGCATTGTGGCAGTGCTGCAGAGTGAGGCACAGAAGCATTCATGATTTGTCCTGCCGACATCAGCTTGGTGATGAACTGCCGGGGTACATGAGATCGCTCAAGGACCTTCACCGTGGCAGAACAGGTAGCGTGCAAAGTCAGGAAGGCAAGGTACTTTTCATACCCCAGCTTCTCAGCCTCCACTTCCTGTGATGCTTCATTACAGTAACAGCTCAGCATTTAGGTTTAGAAACACAGCAGTGCATTCTAAGGCCTCAGCAATGATAATGTCACAGGTGCTTCATACTTACCCATAAAATCCCCGTGTTCCTCTTGATCAAGAGTCAAGGACCTTTCATTTTCTCTGCTGCCAAAAGAATCATGTGAGAATTTCCACCATAGAAACAGTGAGGGGCCTCCTTTCACACCTCCACTCACATCTTGTGTCTCCCAAAGACACTCCAGAAAAAGGTTCCATGCATTTCTTTTTGCCCTTCCTTTAGGTCACCATCTTTATAGGTACTGTCTTGAGTTGCCCCTCCCCACAACTATCATACCTAACGTCTGGTCCTCCCATATTTTACCCATGACAAATCAGGGCATCTGCCATTTGTTTATCTGAGAGAGGTAAAAAAGTAAGTGGCACCTCTACATTCTAGGCAAGAGGAACTTCAGTGTCCATCAAGTTTCAAGGGAGAGTTGGGGTGACTGGGAGATATAAGGAAGATGCTTGCAAAACTGCCGTTACAATGGGCAATTAGCAAAGCAGGGTGCATCATTGAGAGAAGACTCCTAGCCTAGATCTTAAATACACACCAAGCATGAAAGAGAATTTTTTTTTTAAAGTGCATCAAATGTAAACATTCTTTTAGTGCCAGTCATGTGCAGGACAGTGAGGCAGGGGTAACAGAAGTGGAAAATAGTGTTACAAGTCCTAAAATCACCAAAAATAGAAATACCAATCCCATGGCTGGGAAAACATTCAAATGAAACCATTATGTCAAAAAGATGCTGTATTACTGTGTTTGTTGCCACACTATTCACATGGCTGAGATACAGAATGTACCAAGTATTGATCCATGCAGGGATGAATAAATGAGGTATGTGTACATGATGGAATATCATTCTACTATAAGTAATAGTGAAATGATGGTATGTGTATCAATAAAGGACATTCTGTTAAGTGAAATGAGCCAGGCACAAAATGACAAGTGCTCGTGTTCTTACTCATAAAACCCAAAGCAGTCAGCATCATAGAAGAGGACAGACTACTACCTGCTAGACAGTTGGAACGTGGAGAAGGTGTAACAGGGAAGAGGATAGATACCAGACTCCAAGACAGGAGGAATTACTCCCAGTGTTCTATAGCACAATAGGGCAAATGTAGTCTATAATAATCTGCATTATATTCCAAAGTTGAAAAAAAGAGTTCAAGGAAACAGCATGAACACAAAGGATCTGAGCGTCATGGCCTGCTGAGAAGCGTAGTACCCTTTTCCTCCGACATGCTTGGGAAAGATTCCTAATGTGGGGTGGCCTTTAGAACCACATACTTTACTGCAGGGAGAAAAAAAGGATACTAACTTTTTAGGTTTTCTTTCAACAGACTATTGGGGTCCAAAAAAACATAATATCTTAACAAAATAAAGTAAAATATAATGCTACATAGAAAAGCTAATAAATAAATAAATAAATAAATAAATAAATAATAAAACCAAAATGCAGCACACACAGGTCTTTGACTCGAGGTACCTATGCAAATCTGATTTCCTTCACCACTCATCCAAGGGTGGGGACATTCAGTGCAAATTCAGGGACATTGTGGCATCTTGACTTTTACACACAGACCTCATGAGTATCCATTGCGTCAGTAGCATGACCCTAGAGGCATGGCCAGTGTGCAGCTGCTGGGCAGTCTGTCCTTGGAGCAGCAGCCTTTGTGTCCTTCTCTCTCAGCACTCACCCACAATGACTGGTCGGGTGGTCTGCATGGACAAGACAGCTGGTGAAGAAAGCTGAACGCTGAGACACCGCACATCTCTTGTCATGTTTAAGCTTAGCTGGGTCCTTTCGAGTTTGTTTTTACAACTTACTAGGTTAAATAGTTTGCACTATTTTTGCAATAAATTAATAGGAAACCTAACAGCTACTTACGTTGGTCTTTCTGTATGTATAAACTAATACTAAAAGTTTGGTATAGTGTTTTTTCACCTCCTTGTGTAGACCCCTAACTTGCACAGAATGCTACAAATCTGATAAAATATGATGTGAATGATATTTATAAAGTTATTTTGTATGGTGTCAATTCTGTTTTGCCACATAGTATGTCAGCAAAAAATAAAATAAAATTTCTCATATTTAAAAAATAAAAGTTCTCAACACACAGAAATAATGTTTGAGAAGATGGAAATATGATCCTGGTTCTATCATTATACATTGCATAATACTTGTATTAGATATTCTGTACTTCATAAACATATACAAATATTGCATGCTAATCTAAAATTTTTAAAGGTAGTGATTATTTTTTGTACTGTTTTACTTTTTGAGACAAAGTCCCGTGTATCTCGGGCTCACCTTAGAACTCCTGATGTTATTGCTTCTACCTTCTGAGTGCTAGGATCATTAGGTATGTGCTATCACATCTACCCATGGCAGTAAACTTTAAGGTCAGACTGGGGGAGGGGAGTGGATATGATAAAGAGGTTCTCCTTTTCTTTACTTTTATTTATTTATTTATTTTACATCCTGGCCACATTTTCCTCTCCCTCCTCTCCTCTCACTCCCTCTGCCTATGCCCTCCCCCCCAGTCCACTCCTCCTCTGTTTCTATTCAGTAAGGGGCAGACCTCCCATGGATATCAACAAAGCATGCATATCAAGTTGTGGTAAGACTAAGCATCTCTCCTTGTATTTAGGCTGGGCAAGTATGAGTAATAAATGGGTTTTCAGCTGAGTAAAAGTGAGAGAGCATCATTCTGAGCTATAGTCGTCTCTGTGGCATTACAGCCAGGCTCACTTGCATTGAGAAGAGAAAAATGAGGATGAGAAGATGACTTCCAGAACTGTAATAAACATAAAGGTGACCTAAGAGCTTGGTGCCATGCAGAAACTTTTCCAGTGGGGGCCGATAGGCCTGGGGTTTGACCTCTAAGAAGCTCTTTCTGCATACCACACACTGATCAGTAAGGAGTAGAGTTCACATCTCTCCTTAATTAGAGTTGAGTAAAATGGGAAATGACACATTTTAATGGGGTAATTACCAGGTTCCTATGGTTCCTACCATACAGAGAGAGCTGAAGAGGAGCAAGGCGTTCAGGACAGAGGTGACCTTCCTCTGTGTTTCAACAGACTTGATACTGAGGGCCAGTTGACGTCTGATGCTGGGAAGCTGGAAGGCTGAGGGGATAAGGCAGCCCAGTTGATGCTGTGTTAGCCAAAGTGGATTTCAGAGAAAGAGCAAGGCTGGGAGCAGATGAGTGTTCCCACAGTTCAGATCTCAGCTGGACCCTCTCCTAACAGTATTAGTTCATCTTCTACCTGCTTCGAAGCTTGATTTTCATTGTTTTGTTGGTTTTATCGCCATCACATGAAAGTTAAAACATCGTGTGGAATCATTGCACTACCCACCTTTCTTTTGTAATTTATTCTATTGTTTTGAGATTCAGTACTCCTTATCAGAAATGCTTGGAACCAGAAATGTTTCAAATTTTATAGTTCTTCTGATTTGAAATATTTGTACAGGCTTCACCAGGAGAGCATCCATCTGAAAAGAGCAACATTGGAATATGTTGTGCCCTTCGGCCATAAAGCCATTGCTTTCACTCCAGTTGGCAACAAACACTATTCAGCCTTTCTAAATGCCTTTTTAAAATCCAGCTTTAAAATACATTTTAATCTACCTGAGATTTATCATGGTGTTATTCAAGTTCTGGATTCTGTTTTCTATAATTTATTATCACTTTGTTATCCAAGTAGCATTCATAAGTTTACAGCTGCTGTGACAGTAATTTGCTGTATGTATTTTAATATGTACCTATCATTTACCTCCATTCCCCTCCAAATATTCATATATATTGGACTCAGCATTTCTAGTAGCTATAAAATGTTGTATAATTCTAATTATTGTGAGACCTAAGTAAAAGTAAAATAAAAAAAAATATTTTCTGATTTGTTTGTTTGCGTCAACTTCTGAGATCCAGTTTTGGCCAAGCAGACCTCAAATTCCTGATATTTCCATCTCATCTTCTGGAATGCTGGGATTTCAAGTGGATGCCACTATGGCAAGCTTGGAAATTTACTTTAAATTAACCTATAAATTAAATCATAGTTATTTTTAATTGGCACTCAGCTACCAATAGACATGTAATGTCACACATTTTATTTATTTATTTATTTATTTATTTATTTATTTATTTATTTATTTTTGGTTTTTCGAGGCAGGTTTTCTCTGTTGCCTGGCTCTGCCTCCCAAGTGCTGGGATTAAAGGCATGCACCACCACCGCCCGGCTTACATTTTAAACAGAATATGAAAAAGTCATTCTGAAATTTATTTTGGAGAATGAAAGGTCAACAACTAAAAAGATTCTGAAATATATTAATAAGCAAGAGGCAATCATCCAAATCTTCATGAAGAATGTTACTTGTTTATAGTTACAAAAAAAGAGCAGCCTCATGACCAATATTTACCTGGGAAAGACACTCAGGGAGAGCATTTCCAACACCCAGGCAAGTTGTTTGCAGATGAAAACAAGTATTGTGAATATGGGCTGCAGGGCCTCCTACACACAGCTGCCTGGGGTGGAAACTAGTGCTTTAAGGAGCCACTGACAATAAGCACAATACGGAGATGCTGGTACTCATTTTCCCAGTTCTAATTACCTCTTTGGAAACCTTATGAACTCAGAGACAAACAAAAAAAATGTATGCAGCTAAACTGTGTGCATTAGGATGAAAATGGAATTGTATAACTACTACCACGTAGAAGGCCATAAAATCAGACAGCTTACCTATATAACAGTATACTCACAGACAGACAAACAGTGTATATCCTTAGAGATAGAAATGTTAACTGTCCAAAAAGTGAGTGACAAAGAGTTAGATATAATAAGTCTGTATCGGACGTTACTGCTAATCTTCATCTTGAAAGAATCTGGAGTTACCTTGAAGATGGACCTCTGAGCATACCTATTGTGTGAGGGGGATGTCATATTGATTGCACTAGTTAAGGTGAGAAGATATGCCACTGGGTGGGGCATCATTCCCTAGCTAGGAGCTATATCCTTGAGAAAGTGAAAAGCAGATGCGTTCATAGCATTGAGCTGCTTGCTTGATTGTACATATCACGTGACCAGAAGCCTCAAACTCCTGTCTCCTTGACTCCCCTGCCATGGTGGACTCTACCATGAAATCACAAGGCAAAATAAACCCTCTTTCTCTAAAGCTGTTTTGTCAGGGTATTTTACCACGGCAACAGGAAAAGTAACCGAGAAAGGAATAGGGACAGGAGTGTGGTGTGCTGTTGTGATAAAGCTGCCTGTGTAGTTTTTAGGGCTTCGGAGCTACTTTTCAGGAGTAAGGTGGAAGTTTTGAAACTTTGGTTTAGAAATGCCCTTTGCTTAATGAACCATGGAAGCTTGTAAGGCAAGAATGCTCAGCAAAATGCAGACAGTGGCGGCCCAGCTTTTGAGGTTTTAGAATAGAAGGAAAACACTATCAAGAATTGGGCTAGGAGTCGCTTGTGTGATTTATTTACTTATTTGGCTAGGAATATGATTTCTTTCTGCCAATGTCATGAGAGTTTGAGAGAAGTAGAATTTTGAAATATGTTCTATTTTTATTTTATTTTTTGATAAAGATGTGTGGACAAGCTTAAAATCTTGGACAAAGAGAATGTAGAGAACAAAGCTGTAACTGTTAATGAGGTTAGCACCATTAGGGAGAAACTTGGCACTCAGCACAAAAGGAACAGTACCTTGAGAGCAAGACCCTACCCACTGAAGGCTCCAGCTTGTAAAGATGCAAATTCATGTGAAGAATGAAAGACCTAAGGGAGAATGCAGCTGAGGAGTTTCCTTGTGCCCCCAAAGCAACTGCCTAGAAAAGTTTCCCCAAGAGCCAATGTATAAAAGCTGATGTAATTGTGATCCAAGTGGAGCTAGGCTTCATCCTGAGCTGACAGTAGAGCTTTGCAGTCTCATCCACTGAGTACCTGTTTTGAGGGTAAGAAAGATGCAGTACTGAGAGAACCATGGAGTCTTGTTGTATAGTTTAAGAGAGCAACTGAGACCACCAGGCTGTGCATGCCAGGGTTAGAAACCTTTCAAAGAAGCACTTAGATTACTGGTGCATAAAACTGATACATAAAGACTAAAGCAATGCCTATATATTAAAGAAAATAAATTAAAGAGACAGTAGAACAGTCTCTTCATGATCCATTGGCACCAACATATGTAGAGAATATAAAGAAGTTTGCCTAGATATCACCACCTAATGTCAGAGCTGAGGGAAGAGAATAATATGTAGGAAAAATGCTTTATTAAATTTTTAAGAGAGAGAAAGATAGAGAAGAAAGAGAACAGAAAGGAGGGAGAAAGAATGAGAATATGCAAGTAACTACAGTGTATGTAGGTAGTGTAAATGCCTCTTGTGTCCACCTACATGACATTACTTTGGTACTTTTATATGTGGATAAGATACCTCACAATTCAAAATTATTGTTGTATTATCTTTCCTGGTCCTCAGTTACTTTGTTTGTGACTGGTTTTCTTTTGTTGTTTATTGTTGTTTGAAGTTTTTGTTGTACTTTTTATTTATTATTCTTAGACAATTTCATATATGAATATGATATACTAATGTGTCATGGTAATTTTTCATCCTCTCATTTTTTCAAGATGAACTGGATACATTCTCTTGTTCAATAGTCTATGGAGACTGGTCTGTTTGTAACTAGACATGTGATTTACATTATGTTATTAAATTTAAACGTGTCAGAATGAATTATTTGTTTTCCCTTTGTATTTAGTATGTGGGATGCCTATGTGCAATTGTGTGTGTGTGTGTGTGTGTGTGTGTGTGAGTGTGCGCACACACGAGTGTATGCACAGATGCACTTATGCACTCATCCACATGTGTGCATGCAGAAGCCATACATCAGTGCCAGGTAATCTGCGTCTATGGCTCTCTATCTTGTTTTTTTGAGACAGGGTCTCTCACTATATCAGTAACTTGTTAATTTGGTTAGACTGGTGTATTAGTCAGGGTTCTCTAGAGACACAGAACTTATGGAATGAATTTAATGGAATATATAATTTGTATTTTTATTTTCAACTGGCTATCTCTGGATATATGTATACACATTCATATATATATATATATGTGTGTGTGTGTATGTATATGTATATATATATTTATATATATATATATGAATTTACTGGAGTGACTTACAGGCTGTAGTGCAACAATGGCTAGCTGGAAATGGAAAATCCAAGACTTTAGTAGTTGCTAAGTCCCACAGGCTGGGTGTCTCAGCTGGTCTTCTGTGAATTCTGGACTCTGAAGAAGTGGGCTCCAATGCCAGTGAAGGAATGGATGTGTTGACAAGGCGGGGGCAAGGAAGAAACAAATGCTCCCCCTTTTTTTTTATTGTCCTTATCTAGGCTTCCAGCAGAAGGTGTGGGCCAGATTAAATGTGTGCCTTCCCACCTCAAGATCTGGATTCAGAGTGTGTGTCATCTCATCTCCAGATCTGGATCAAAAGCCTGTGTCTTCCAGCCCAAAGATCCAGATCAAAGGCATGTTGTCCTCCTGCCTCAAGACCTGGATCACAAGTGTGCCCTCCATTTCTGGATTGTAGTTCATTCCAGACATAGTCAAGTTGAAAACCAAGAATAGCCATCAGAACTGGCTAGCCAGAAAGCTCCCAGATTCTGTCTCCTTCCCTTAGCACTAAGGTTAGGGATGTGCACCGTAGTACCTGGCTCTTTGTGTGGCTGCTGGAGATTCAAACTCAGGTCCTCAGGCTTGTGCAGCAAGCGCTTTTCCTACTGAGCCATCCCACAAACTACTACCTTGGTGAATTCTTTCTTCACCATCTGTAAATGCATTTATAAAATGTCCTTATTAAACAAATATAATTTAGTGCTTCCGTGCTGGGGGACATCCAAGGTGCTAGAGATTCATCATTCAGCTGTGGAAGTTCCATCATGAGATTACACTGAAGGTGAGGCTCCATTCTTTTTTTAAATTTTCTTAAATGATTTATTTATTCTTATTTTATGTGCATTTGCATTTTGCTTGCATGTATGCCTGTATGAGGGTGTCAGATCCCGTGGAACTGGAGTTACAGACAGTAGTAAACTGCCATGTGGGTGCTGGGAATTGAACCCATGTCCTGGAAGAGCAGCCAGTGCCCTTAACCACTGAGCCATCTCTCCAGCCCCAAGCTTTCATTCTTAAATCCTTCTCTTAATTCATTACACAAATTAATGTGTGCCATTCATCCATCCGTGTTGTAAAAGATAAGCCATCTCAGCTAAAGATTTCTATGAAGTCTTTATCTTCATTTCTTTGAAAAGTATTGACTTCGTGTTTTCCTATTCTGGTCCTAAGTTCTGAAATTAGTATTAGGCAACATGTGCAGTTTCTTTTCGTGAAGCTGCATTTCTTTTTCTGGTGTGAGTATAATCTGTTTTCCTTGGACTCAGCACATGCACGTTTTCTGTTGCAGTTGCTATTTCTAGGCCCAGAGTGTTTGCTGTTTGTTGTTTTTCAATTCTGTATTAAAACAAACCATACTTCAATATTTTACCCCAGATTTTGTCGCATTTGTTCTCTAGCAAAAAAACCTGTGCCTCCCTTCACCTAGAATGCAGCACTTTATGGTGACCATTTTCAGCTTGCTGCCATCAGTGTCCTGCATCCTCATCCTTCAGATTGCTCCCATGCTTCCTTGTCCCGCCCCCCCCCCCCCAGTCTCTGCTGTTTACAGTTGTACCACATTTATTTCATCTCTGTTTGCTTTTCCCATTCATCTTTACCTGGACTTCCAGCCAGGACATAAACGGACATGAAGAAAACCTCAGATCACTGTTGTTCTTCTTATTTCTCCATAACTTAAAAAGCTAGGGTCTTTCAGTTTTTTATTGTTTTATTTCTTTTGCTCTGAAACATTCTTCAGTCAGTGAGATGGATTCAGGTAGTTTCTTCCTCTTTGTCCACTTTTCTTTAGCCTTAAATTGTCTGTTTAAAATTGTATCAAGTCACTGTTTCTAGTATTTTTGATAGTTTGATAGCACTTGTCCTGGGAAATTATGTCATGACTGTTTTAGAAGCCCTGAGTCCTGTTTCAATATATTAGTACATCTACGTTTAGCAACCACAGTCATGTAAATATATGAGGCAATTATGATACCAAAGATCCACCTGACTTATTGGGTTTGATGATAGGATCCTGCTAATGTTCTGAGTGACTCTCGTCAGCTTATCCTAAACTGCTCATGCTATCCTTGGGGGCAGCCCTGAGAGGAATGCCCTGTGAAGTTTGTGCCATTTGTGACTGGTGGACTTCACTCTGTACAGCATCAGTGCCTAGCTTCAGAGCTCTATAAGGACAACGGAAAGAAGATATAACATACAAATTTATTCCAAGGTAAACAAGCAGGCTTGAATACACAGAACTTTGTGCAAGGGACAGGAAATATAAACTAAGGAAGACAAATACATGACAAAATGTGAGGTTTCCACAAAATATTGCTCAAATAATGTTTGATATACTATGGAAATGTGAAAGGAAAAAGGAAGAAAACTAAAATTAAAGTAGGTAAAAGCTCCTTCTGCAGACCCACATCTTCTAAAAGTTGGTTCACTGACTGAGAAAAGAAATAGAACTATGTAGGCCCATCAGCCTCTGCTGCCAGCCTTTTCCATCTCCACGGTGGTTTAATGTGATTCATTAAATGATAGTTCATCTTAATTATCAGCTTGGTTGGATTTATTTTTCATTTTATTTATTTTTTATTTTTATATTTATGTGGTGTGTGTGTGTGTGTGTGTGTGTGTGTGTGTGTGTGTGTGTGCGTGTGTGCATGAGCTCATGTGATATCATATACATGCTGAGATGAAAGAACAGTTTGCAGGAGTCAGTTCTCCCTTTCTACCTTTTGAGTGCCAGGGTCAAGTATCTTTATCCACTGAGCCATTTCACAGCCCTTGATTAGACTTTAAATAGCCTAGAAAACACTGTGGGGCTGTTTTCAAAGAGACAGAGTGAGGAAGGAAGACCCATTCCAAAGGTAGGTGCTATCAGCCTGCATTAGTTACTTTTCTGTTGTGTCTTTGTGAGGGTTTCTATTGCTGTGATGAAACACCAGGACCAAAAGCATGTGAGGGAGAGAAAAAAATTACTGCTGCTTATAATCCTTGGGTCACATTCAATCACTAAGAGAACTTAAGACAGAAACCTAGGAGCAGGATCTGAAACAGGGATCATGAACAAACACTGGTTATGGCTTGCTCCTCATGGCCTGCACACCCTACTTTCTTATACAGCTCAGAACCACCTACCCATTGGCGGGTGCTCCCACATCAACTGTTAACCAGGAGCTTGCCCACATAGACTTACATACAGGCAATATGACAGAGGCATTTTATCAACTGTGGTTCTTCTTCCCAAGTAACTCTAGCTTGTGTCAAATTGACAAAAGGAAAAAAAAAAGACATGGTTCTGTGACTTAAAAAATAACCAAAAACAACTTAAGAAATAAACTGTATTTTAACTTCTGATTCCAGGGGAAGGTCGATAAGGGAAAGGAAGACATGGCAGCAGGTACCAGAGCAGGAAACTGACCATAATGTTTCAACCACACACACAGAAACAGAGAGAACAAGCAAGAAGTAGAGTGGAGCTATAGCATCTCAGTGCTCACCACTAGTGATGCTAAAAAGGACCAAACAAGTAGAAAACAGCCAGATACTTTGCCAAACCATCACAAGAATGGACTTTAGCCCAGTTGCTCACAGAGTCCATGTTTCCACCAGGATCCCTCACTCTATTTTCTGACTGTGGGCACTGCCTCAAGCTCCCGGTGCCCTGACTTTCCCACCATGACGGACTGTGTACAGTCCAACCGTGAGTCAAAATAAACTCTCCCTTCTTTATGTTGATTTTCACGGGTGCTTTGTCACAGCAACAAGACAAGTCAACTAATACGTGAACAAAAGAGAACAAAAAAGAAAAGAACACAAGAACACATGTAGAGATGGGAAGAGGGTGGATGTCTTTTGATTACAAAAAAAAAAAAAAAAGATCATTGTGTATTTTGGGAAAAAGGGCTTTTTGGGCTTTTGGGGGGGGGGTGCAGTATCAGTCTTTCTCTTCCTTTGCACATCTGCCTGAAATCTAGACCACTACAAAACACAGAGATGGAGTAAAATGTGTGACACAAAAGAAAACAAAACTTCAGATACAGCACTGCCAAGGAAAGAATCTGAATGCCCTCAGATGTGTTCTAGGACACCAGAATGAGGAAAAGTATAGAGACTGTCAGTCATCTCTGTATAGCATGTCTGTCAAAACTCGTGAGTTGTCCTTAGCTCTGCCCCAGAGCCCCTCTTCAAAATTCATCCTTACATGCCATTCTTGTGGATTCACTCCAAGGGTCTCTGTTGGAAAACCAATAGCATGGGACAAGAGGAGACAGCCAAGAGACTGAAGTACTAGACACCTTTACCAGGCTTGTTGCTTGCTATTTTAACTAACTACAGACCACAACCATTCTACTTCTTTTTCTCTGAGAATGGCAGTTGTTACATGTTGATGAGGTAACAAATAAATACTCCAGCTTACGCCCACTGCCCTAACCTGTTAGTAACAGCATTTTTTTTTCACTAGGGAAAAGTGCTGATTTGGCAGAGATCTGCCTGCTCTGTCTCCCAGGTGCTGGGATTAAAGGTGTGTCACCACTACCCAGCTGCTAAAAGTTCTGTTTAAAGTCTATCCAGTGGGCAGATCATAGAGCCTAGTGAGGATAAACAGCACATGATTTCTTAGGTAAGTCCTCAGGGCCCATCTGGGATGTGGAGACACATTGCTTATATCCAGAAAAGAACACAAGCCAGTCACAGCCCAGTAACGCTCTTACTTATAAGGAACCATTTCTAAAAATAACAGACAGCAACACCTGGATTTGAAAATCACAGCCCAGCTCTCAAAGGCTATCCCCATAATAACCTTATGGATGGAAAATAGCATCCCACAGGGTGAAGGTCACCCAGCTACTGCTGAACATCAGCCTTCAGCAAAAACCATAAGATGCATGCCTTACCTTTCCTGCTAGGCTGGACTGTGGAGGCAAGGAGCTGCAGTAAACTTATATTCACAGCTCTCCCTTTTCTCTGCTAACATCCAACATCCAATTAATCTTCCTAATGCTTGGTTCAGTGGGGAAGAAGACTCATCTGGAAACCAGAGACAGCTATAATGGAGCATTAATAAGAGCCTAATTTCTGCAAATGCTCTGCCCCTGCCTTTGTCTCAGGTGGGACAATCCATCCCTGGTGTGCAAAAGGCAGATAGTAAACAGTGAGTTAGGCTCTGGGGTACAAATAATCACAGCACAATTCTGCAGTCCTTGTTAATGGGTCTCCATGTAAGAAAGCAAAACTTATCTGCCTTCCTCAGCCCCACAAGCTTTATTGGTTGTGAAAAGATATTTGGCACAAATTAACTTTCTCTTGTTTGAAAACCTGAGCATGAAAACAGGAGCATTTGTGCCTCTGAGGGCGGTGTAATAAAGAGACCACAAGTTATACTTGGGGCCAATCTACCTAGGCAGGAATGGCTGTAAGCAAAAGATTTCAATGATTTCCACTGCAGAAAAATATCCTTTTGTGCTCTTGGTTAATTTGATGGTAAAAATAATAATTCTAATCCCCCCCAAGACCCTCCAAAAGCTTGAGAATATAGGTGCTACTCTGAGAGAAAGGCAACAGATGAAGTCAGTTGCTCCCTGACTTCACTGAGGTGTTGAGATGTAGAGATGAGTGTAGATGAACCTACCCAGATGCCCCATCTGCCCTCAATCAGCATGTAGATGTGGCATTCGACATTGTGCTGGGCATCACCGAGACAGGAAATACAAAATCTAGCAGGAAAAAAAAGTCAGGTAAACCATTTGAGACCACTACGTAAGATCAGAGGACAAGGCCAAGATTTTGATTACAGTTTGTGTCCTTAAGGTTCAAATGTTGGAAGCTTTTTCTCCAATGTGCTAATCTTAAAAAATGATGGCGCTTGCAAGAAGTAGAGATTAATGAGAGGTGATCAGATCCTTAAGATAGATGAATGTTTTTTCTGTAAGTCCTGGGAAATCAAGTTGCAAAAAGAGAGAAAACTTGGATTCTTCTAGTTACACACATGCCTCTTCTGCACTCAGCCAGTGCCCTTCTGCTTCTAGGACACGTTGTAACACAGCCCAGGTCCCTTAGGAGAACACATCACCTACAAGAATTAGGATACCTATGAGAATCATAAGCCCAGTAAACCTTTTTCTTTGTAAGTATGTGGTCTCAGGAATTTTGACTGAGAAAGTTGGTGTGGTTAAGGCTCAGAAAGCAGCAGAAGGTCCAGGTCTGGGAAATGCCTGGATGCTAGAAGGAAGTAATAGAAAAAGAAATCCCAAACTGGAGATTGAAGGCTTGG
>CABHPP010135368.1:33602-48144 GCA_902168425.1 Peromyscus attwateri | reverse complement strand
GTGTGCACACAACTGGAGGTGGACAGTGCTTGTGCGCGCACAACTGGAGGTGGACAGTGCTTATACGCTCCACAGAGGTGGAGGTCTGGAAAGCTGTGCCCTGATCTAGCCGTCACACTCACACCATTATTTCTGGGGTGTGAGTTTGCTTGCTGTTTCATTTTTCAAAACTGTTTGGTCACTTAAATTTCTTAATATTTCCATTAAAAACTTATTGTTTGGGGGTCAAGGTAAGAGCGCTGGCTGTTCTTCAAGAGGACCTGGGTTTGTTCCCAGCACCCACATGGCCGCTCACAGTCATCTGTGACTCCAGTCCCTGAGGGTCCGATGCCCCCTTCTGGCATTCGTGAATTCACATAAAATAACAATACATGAAGTCTTTTTAAAAAAAATCAGCTTTATTATGAGAATAATTATGTCATTTGTAGATAATTCATGTTCTTAAATACAACATTGATTAACTCTATTAGGGAAAACAGAAAACTGGCTTTACTCCCGAGAACTTACTGAAAAACACCCCTCCAATCACTTCATTCTTTTGTAGTTAGTGACCATGTTTAAAGGCAAAGAGGAAATTCCTCACAGGATCAGCAGTTCGGATGTTGACTACTCAGCTTAGTTCTTCTCCATTGTATCGCAGCTGTCCGGGTTGTTCCCAAGTCCCCAGGCCGTCTGTTGTATTTGCTGTTCTTAGCAGCGCAGCCAAGAACATAAGTCTCTGGGTGAATAGCAGTGAGGAGATATTCTGGGCACAGGGTTGCTTTGGTACGGTGCATATTGAGTGAGAAATAGCACTGAAGAGGATGTCATCACCGAAGAAAGAGGACCTGCCACCGTCCCGTGCTGCAGACTCTTCTGGGCTCGGTTTGGGATGCCCTTCAACTCGAGCTGCCCCAGGCTGGACATGAAGGGAAAGTGCAGTTCCCTTTACCTCATTAGCATGTCAGCCCTGTCTTACTGCCACTCTGCTCGCATAAAAGGCCTGGGTAACTGTGGAATTTGTTAAAGTTGGGCACATTGGCCAGAAGTACTCGTTTAAGCTCACTGACTGGGGGATTTCAATGAGAACGGCCCCCATAGGTGCATGTGTTTGAATGCTTGGTCCCCACCTAGGGGAACTGTTTGGGAAGGGTTGGGAGGTGTGGCTTGTTGGAGGAGGTGTGTCACTAGGAGTGGGCTTTGAGGTCTCAGAAGCCCAGGCCAGGCCCAGAGTCTCTCTCTCTCTCTCTGCCTGCTGCTTGTGGATCAGGGTGTACAGCTCTCAGCTGCTGCTCCAGTCCCATGGCCTGTCTGCTCCCTGCCATGATGATAATGGACTAAGCTGCTGAAACCAAACAAGCCCCCAATTAAGTGCTCTCTAGTATAAGAGTTGCCTTGGTAGCCGGGCAGTGGTGGCGCACGCCTTTAATCCCAGCACTTGGGAGGCAGAGGCAGGCGGATCTTTGTGAGTTCGAGGCCAGCCTGATCTACAGAGCGAGATCCAGGAAAGGCGCAAAGCTACACAAAGAAACCCTGTCTCGAAAAACCAAAAAAAAAAAAAAAAAAAAAGAGTTGCCTTGGGCATGGCAATAAAGAACACTGACTTAAGACACTGATGATGCAGTTCTGTTCCTGTGCTGGTCATGTTTGACATATAGGAAAAGAAGGCTGGTGTGTGTCCAGCTGTTCTGACCTTGCTACTGTGGGAGGGTCGTCTGTGTCCCTGGGTGTCACCCGTGAGCCAGAACAGCACCACGTCTGTCTCCTCTTTCTTCTGACCTCCTTACAGTTGCTTCGTCCACCGTGTGGTCTGTTACACTCTGCTCTTTCTTCTGTGTGGGAGCAGGTGGTTTTATGTAACAACTCAGTCTCTTTATTATTCTGAAGAGAAGATTCAGTTTGGGGTGGAAAACTAAACCTTTGTTCCAGAAGGGAGTAATCCCCAAGGAACATGTGGAGAAGTATGTACTCACTTTCCACTGGACTCTAAGTTACATTTGTAATTAAGCTAACAAAAAAGTTACTGCCACTGGCAACAATTTTCCTTCTTCTTGGGGACTGAGTTTTAGTAGTTTAGAATTGTTCTTAACTGATGCAAAGATTCCAAGAACATGAGGAAAGCTGCAGTACCCTAGCTGCATGCAGGACGTGGATTCATCCTTGATCACTCCAGCCAGCTTTCTTTGGCACAGGGGATGGTATTTTGTGAGTTCGTGGTATTTTGTGATTGCCAGTGGACAAAAACGACACAGCCATCGAGTCTGTGCCAACCACAGAGCCAACTTCATCAGAATAAACCCGGGGAGATTGTGCTTTGACGGTTTACAAAGTGTTTCTGTTGGCAGATACTCAGTGAAAAGTAGTTGTTTATGTGTGTTCTTGTAGCTGCACATCAGAGGGCCATGCATATGGCCTCTTTCTGAAGCACATTCACATGCTTCCCTAGGAGGCATTCTGTTATGGACTTATGTCCATTGGATTACCTTGTTTGTTTGAGTCAGGGTTTCGTGGAGCCCAGACTGGCCTTGAACTCTCTGTGTAGCCAAGGATCTCCATGGACTTTGGATCTTCCTGCCTCTACCTCTTGGGTGTTGGGATTATGCAGTGTTGGGTATCAAACCCAGGCTTCTTGCATGTTAGGCAAGTACTCTACCACAGAGCTACACGCTCAACCCTTTTTATTTTTTGTTTGTTTGTTGACACAGCATCTTACTATGTAGCCCAAGCTGGCCTTGAGCTCATTGTGTGGTCCCGGTTGGCCTCGAACCAGTGATAGTCCTCTTGCCTCAGCGTTCCAAGTGCTGGTATTCTAGGCATGTACCACCACTCTAGGCTGTTATTTCTGTAGATTCGTTCTGTGGTCAGGGTGCTGATTGAACAGTAGTAGAAAAGAGAAGACCTGCAAGGCAGCATAGATCATCACTTGGTAAACACTGTCATAATTCAAATGCTACAGGCAGACTGCTGATGCCAGAATCGTCCCAAAGCTCACTGTCCTTAGTGCCTGCTGTAGTGGGACTTGCAAATCAGGCTGTCACTGAACAGCTGTTGACAGGGTCTTCAGTATCATTCTTACAAAAGTAGCAGTAGTGTTTTGTGTTTGGGTTTTTCTCTTTATTGAGTGAGCATTTCTGATAAACATTTTTCTTTTGATTCCATCTTGGGCTGCTGCTTTCCCACGGTCAGTCACATGGGCATGGTGCTGTGAAACCTGAAAGTCAGTCTGAGGGAGAGGTCTTAGAAATGCGTATCCCTGCTCTTGTGAAATAAATGAGCATTAAATTTTAACCAGTATTTAAAGAAAACAGCACCTTCGGGCTGGAGAGATGGCACTGAGGTTAAAAGCAATTTCTAATACCCCCATGGCAGCTCATGGTGGTCTGTAGCTCAAGTTCCAGAGATCTGACACCCTCTTCTGGCTTCCACGGCACCGGGCACAGTGGTACACATACAGGCAAACAGCCATATTCTTAAAATAAGGATCTTGTCTTTTGAAAAAAAATAATGTTAACTTATTTTGTTGTGTCTATGTATGTGGTATATGTATGCAGGTGTGCATCTCTGTGTGTGTGCACAGAGGCCCCATTGTGCACTGCTCTGCCATTCTGCCTTGTTCCTGGAAGACAGGATCTCCCACTTAACCTAGAGCTAGCCTGGTGGCCAACAAGCCCCAGTGATCCTCCTGTGTCTGCCCTCCATAGTGCTGGGGTTACCAGCATCCGGGGCCACACTCAGCTTTTTATATGGACATATAAAAAAAGCCTCTTCTGATGTAATAAATGCAGACTTTATTTTTCTGGGAGCATTGGCTCACTTTTGGAAGTAACTAATTAATCTAATTTTCCAAAGCGCCAGCTTCAACCTGTTGGTATAAGGGAACCAGGAAGCTGGGGGTTTTCATTTTTTTTTTCTCTTAGTAGACCTAAATTTCTCCTTTGACTTCTGAAAAGAAAGCTTTCTTGGAACTATTTGTTCTGAGGCCCAGATAAGACTTCATGCCAATTTAGTTAGCTTTTACCAATCTCCAGCTGGGACAAGCACTGGTCTAGAGCTGAGGATGTAAACTGGACTTTACCGACCCCAGTGTCTGCTTCTGCCGACTACTTTTTGTGAGTGTGGGTAGACTGCCACTCTGTGATGAAGCCAGGCACTCAGACCTGAAGATACCTGGTCTCTTCCATCAGTGTGCTCAGGAGTCCGCACGTGTATGTGGGGGATGAGTTGGGCCTTTAGGATGTGAGTGTCATCATGAGGGAAGTGATAGCATTCTGAGTGTTGAAGAGCATTTGCCTGGTAGGAGGGGCTTCTGGATCCTGAGCCCTGATAGCATGGAGAAGGGGATGGGAGGGTTGCTTGAGCTCTAGTACCGTGACAGTGCCCACCCCGGCTTTCTCATGTTGCACTGCTTACATGGGAGGGTATGGTGTCTCAGTGCTGGGCTAGTTTGAGGACCTAGCTCAGTAGGCTGGCTACCTTGGAGCTAGCCTTGAAACTCATGGCAGAAGGTCGTTTACCAGCCATTCTTATCAGTGGCTGACCTGAGCCTTTGAATCTTTCTCAGTGTATATAGATTTATGAGTCATCTGGGTAAAAGGTTTTTTACAGGAAATTTGCTTTACAGGTCTAATCTTAGGTGCTGGTGGTATAGCTCAATGACAGGCAGGCAGCTCAGTGTAGAACATTGTAGCTCAATGACAGGCAGGCAGCTCAGTGTAGAACATTGTAGCTCAATGACAGGCAGGCAGCTCAGTGGTAGAATATTTACCCGTTTGAGTTCCAGAGCCAGACACACATGCATTCACACACCCTCTCTTTCTCTCCTGAGTTCATTTGCGTGAAGGTCTATCTTTAAACTTCATTGTAAACAACAATGGGTAAAGACATATTTTACCATAATTAATATTTCCCCTGGCAACATCCACAGCAGTATTGTCACGGTGGTCATTCTTTTGTCCTGAGACCACACAGACCAAAGCAGTAACACCCAGAGAAGTTGCCTGGATTTAGCCTACTGATTTTGTGTCTTTAAACATAATTCTATACAGTGTGTAGGTTATAACTAATTTGATAAATATATCTATGATTGTGTCTGCTTCTTCCACAGGTCACCATTGTTGCAGATGATAACTGCAGGTTTTTATGCTGGTCAAGAGAAAGACTGACTTACTTTCTGGAGTCAGAGCCTTTTCTGTACGAAATTTTTAGATATCTTATAGGAAAAGACATAACAAATAAACTCTACTCACTGAATGATCCTACCTTAAATGATAAAGTAAGTGCCTTTCTGATTCTTTTGGTTAAATAGATATGATGTTTTCCTGAATTTTCGTTAAGTATTCAAAGCTTCAGAGGGGATATTTGTAATAGAGAGACTCTTTAGCAAGTCCTTTCTTGAAGGCAAGGAAGTATGTTATAATTATTACCATTGCCGCAGCTTGGCCTAATGGTTAAGGAGCACATTTATGGGATGGAGTACTGTCCTTCCCAGAAGTCTTCTGTGCGGATGAAGGAGGATCGGGGGAGTGGGCATGGAGAAGGCGTGACAAGGCAGGACTGCAAGAAGTAAGACTAAGAGTTGGCACTCAGCCTTGGTGCCCTCTGCGTCTCCTGGGAATCCAGAGACCAGAGAAGATGGACTTCCAGAGCTCTCGGCAGCATAGTTTTCTGCATTTGTTTAGAAGGAAATTAAAACAATTGCAGATGAGAACTTTTAAAACATTCTCCTGTGACATGGACTGCCTACTGGGAACACTGGATATGGTGTTCCTCTTTGGTTCCCCTGTCCAGGTGCTTCCCACTGTAAGTTAGGCCTGGGGCTGAGGCACAGCCAGAGAGTGCTTGCCTGTTATGCATGAGGCCTTGGGTTTGATCCTTAACACCGCAAAAGAGAAACAGTTGCGCTTACTATTTCAGATTACTGAGTAGAGTATTCATATTTATAAGTTTTAGAATAATGTATTTAAAGGGACAGCTAGTAATAACCACAACAGACATTTCTAGAGCACTTAGTACCTTTTCGTTTTAGCACTAACTTAGATCCCCTTACAGGGGATGTCTGAGTCACCGCTGTAAACCTCAGGCGTCTGCTAACTTTGCTTTGCAGAAAGTTAAGAAGCTGGAGCCGCAGATGAGCCTGTGCACACAGATCACCATGCTGGAGATGAGGAACAGCATCACCAGCTCCAGTGACGGCGAGGACGGCCTCCACCACTTTCTGCGGAGCTCCTCCAGCACGTCTTCTCTCCGTGAGTCCCCTCAACACTGATAGATGTCACCAGAACACCGTCATCGGATACATTACTTTGCAAATCACTACTTGGTAGCCTAGAGGAGTTACTGCCCCTGTGTTTGATGTAGTCCAAAGTACAGCTTCAGCGCCCTTGTTTCTGCTTCTGGAACTGTTCACTTACATTCTGGCCCGCTGGCATGGTGTGCAAGGGTCCGTGGGCTTGGGTGGCTGCTTGGCATTGTGGTTCTCATGGTTTGGGCTCTAGTGAAAGACAGATGTAGCAGTGTGGGAGTTTATGAGCAGCCAACTGCTGGCTGCTCATCCCAGTGTGAACCTGAGACTTTAAAAGTGAGCAGGCATCAGAGTGTTCTTGAAGGTGGCCACTCAGCACCCGTGGGAGTTACGTCCACACACCACTAACAAGTAAGTTCTCAGGATTCTCCTGTGTGGTTTATACCATTATAAACAACGTAAGTCACACAGATGTTCAAAGTTACTAAAATGAAAGAGAATAAATTATTTTAAGAATTCATTGATTGAAATTGAAGAATCAGTTTGAAAGTAGGAGAGCTTGGGATCAGTTAATATGAAACTGTGTAAAAGCAGGCAGATTTTACATGAGCTGGATTAACATTCTAAATATTGCACAGTGAGAAGAGGTTGAAATTTACAAGACACATAATTGGCATCTGGGAGAAGCAGAATTTCACCTCTTCCCTTCTAGGGTTTTCTTCTGGGTTGACCTGAGAACGAAATTGACACAAGACAGATTAACAAGAAAAAAACATGCACATGAATCATAGAAATGTCAGGTGGCATGGGAAGACCCAAAGAAGCAGGTAGATGCTTGTATGTACCAATTGGAACAGAGATAGGGAGGGTGGTCAAGCAGCCAAGTCAGGGGAAGAGTTCAACGTATTTACATGAGGTTTGCACAGAATCCCAACCCATCGTCCTGTCCTTGATAAAGAATGCTGCTTCCTTCTAGCATAGGGAGGGCCTCTTTTTCCTGAGACCTCATCTCCTCATCAGAAACGGGAGAAAACACAGAGGGAGCTGTTTAAGGTGTTCTTAACTCAAAACAGTCAGCATGCTGTACACACACAGCTTCGACTCCTTCAGATAGAAGCTTCCAAACCACAGTCTAGGTAGACATGTGCCGCAGACCTGAAGGGGATTTAAGGGTAACACACATGAGAAATTAAAGATGGCTGTGTTTTATTCCAGTACAGCTTAATTTAGAGTGTCAAATGAGACGCTCGAGAGGCTGGGCGTTGCTGGTGCCAGGCCTCCCTATGCCAGGACCTGGCCAGGGAGAGCACTTGTAGAGCAGGTGCCATGGCTGTAGCAGGGGGAAAACCTCAGTACCACAGGCCCTCTGTGAGTCCTGAAGCTCCACCCCAGAGTGACAGGTGCGTGTTCCCGTGACAGTGGATCCCACTTAGCCTGTACCAACCCTGCTGGTGGCCATAGCATCCTCCTGCTGTGCCGAAGGGCTGGTGAGAGTGGAAGAGCAGGTACTCTGACGGTGTCCTGATCTAGCTCAGTGACAGTTAACTCTACAGATGAGGAAGTTGGCAGTATTCAGTGCTTGGCTTGCCTTGGTTCCGCAGCCGTGGGTGCTGGGATCCAGATTTAGGGATCTGCCCTAACTATAAAACCCACACTTGTTAGGTCAAATTGATCCTCAGCAAAGGCTGCTACCCCATGGACATAGAAGCTAATGTTACAGCGCCAGGTCTTTGAAAAGATAAAGGGGATGGGATTTGTTGGAGGCCAACTGCCATGGAGACAGGACATAATCTCAGCTGTCGCCTGACCTGGCAAAGGGATTTAAGCAACTGGGCCAAGGCAAGATGGAGAGCTCATGATCGTCACTGTAAGTCTTGATGGGATGGTTGGCCCATGGAGACCAGGTCAGGTAAGCCTGTAGATCATTCAAAGTGTTGGCCAGGCCTTGAGTCTAACCAGAGTGAAGCCATGTTCCTCCCTCTCTGCTTCCCAGAAGCTTGGTTCTGTCAGACTATCATTGTCGGTCTGTCCCAATGTCCTGATAAATAGTGTGGATAGCTTTCAGAGACAGGGAAGTTGCCATTTTCAAACAGGCTCAGTTTCAAATGATTTCTTGTGCTTGATTGGTGGATCTGAGGCAGCCAGAGCAGGTACTGTGCCAGCCAACAGGTGTGTGCGTGTGTGTCCAGTCTCTTAGTTCGTGGGCTCCCTGCTCCGGCTCTGTTAAACATTTTTTTACTTACCGAATATTCATTCCTTTCTTACATTCTTTTTTGAGACAGGGTCTCAGGTATCCCAGGCTGGCCTTGAACCTCTTCCTCCTGCCTCTACCTCCCATGCCTTCCAAGTTCTGGTGTTATAGATGAGTGCCACCCCACCTGGTTTTATACAATGCTAGGGATAAACTCAGGTCTTCGTGGATGTCAAGGGAACCCACTACCAACTACTTCCCAACCCTAGGTCATTGATTTTTAAATATTCCTGTGGACCACTTGGCATCATGGGACAGCTCCTGATACAGCAGTGCAGCTTGGGAGGTCACATCTGAACACATTCCCAGGTGATACCTATGTGATTATCCTGCAGACAGGTTGATGGAGAGGCTGTGGCCTCCCTGGGTTCTGGGATTCTGCTGCTCCTGTCACGTGGGAATAGTTGTGACGGTCTTGTAGGTCTCGCCTGACATAGTACCTCGGGCAGCACTGTGGGGACATTCTTTCTAAAGGCCTGGCCGGGATGCCGTGGACCGCTGCAGCATCACACAACAGAAACGCAGTTCACAAAAAGGTGAAGAGAAACTCTGAATGAACTGTGTGAATGAAATTACTGCCTCTCTCACGTCTTACATTGTGCTCTATTTTTATACATGTCACGATGCCAGATTCCCAGCAGGATCTGTACTCTATCGCAGAGATTCCATATCCTGCTTCAGACTGTCACTTCAAGGGAAAAAAGTAATGCGATTGGCTGGGGAAAGTTCAGTCCTGTGGTTTGGTAGCTCATAGTCCAGGTAGCTCTTCTGACTCTCCTGTTGCTTCATTTGCCGCGTTTCCAGTGTTCATGTGTAATTGTGAGACGGCAGAGAGGGGTCAAGCTAGCCAGCGTGTGTAAGTGGACGTAATGCTGTCTCTTCTGTGTGAACTGGCTCCTCTCCGCTGCCTGCTCAGTATTGCTTCATCGTAAGGGAGACTCGCCATCCTGTCTTCCGACTGCAGCTCCCTGACAGTGGCGTCCGAGACGCTCCATCCCTCTCTTGTCTCTCACACAGGGTGATTGCATCTGGTAGTTCTGCCACTGGTAAGCGTGGCCAAGCGTAGACATTGCCATGGCAACAAGAGAGCCTGTTATATTTCCTTGAAAGTTGCAGAATTTTGTTTTAACTTAGTTGGAATTAAATAATAGTTGCTTGGTGTCTCTGTTTTTCAAGTCATGAGATAATTTGGATTAATATCATCAGTTGGGATTCATCTTTGAATGAGTTTGTCAGTTTAAACCATTTTTCCTGAAATAGGATTAATATTTATGATGGTATTAAGATAGTTTGAAATAAGAGGTTTCTTACTGAGAAAAAGCCTTTGCTCTGTGTCAGGGTGCTGCCACAGACAGTGCAGTCCATGGGTGAGCTGTGCCGACATGCTTGGTCCGTACTAGTTAGTATTCTAGTCTGCAGAGATTGGCCACAGGGCTGTCACAGCAGGCTCCTCTTGGGTGGCTTGTGAATTTGTTACCTGGGCAGACACAAAGGCCAGTGTAGCATTCTCAGTTTCAAGGCTGGCTTCATGAAATAACCTGTTCAACTCAGTTTGCTTTCATGCCCACTAAGAACAAGAGCAGCCTTATAAACAGGGGCTTTGTGACTCACAGAGAAATAGCAGATGCAACCAGACAGAGGGACCTGGAGGAAGAGCTGGATGGGCAGGTGTGGAGGAGCAGCGCCCCATTTTGTAGACAGGAAGGTGCAGCTTGGGGAGGATGAGTCACCTCACCACGGTCCCCTGTCGCATCTCGTCCCTCAGTCACCTGATCAGCCTGATGGTGAACTTCCGTGGGAGCCTCCACCTGCTGTGTCAGCTGGCATATTCTGACCATTTCTTTGTCCATTGATGTTTGATCCTCACAGCACTCTGAGAAGGTGTTCATTGGTCCTTTAGAATGGAGACATGCCTCTCTGTTTGATTCTCAGCCAGCCTGGGCTGTGGTGAGGCCCCATGGCCCTGTCCTCCTCAGTCCAGTGGCTGGCTACTGTCCCCACACAGTATTTTCTCAACTTGTGGGATGACAATAATAGGATTTCAGACGGCTGGGCACATTTATCTTTTTAATGAAAATGTTTAAAAGTGTGATGAGGAGATGTTTCAGTTGGTGAAGTGCCTACTGTGTGGGTATTAGGACCTGAGTTTGGACCTCAACACCCACACAAAAAAAAACCTGCATTGGCAAGATGCTTTAGTAATCCTGGAGAGGAAATCTTATGATAGAGAGTTGATCTCATGCAGTTTTATTTTAGCACTCCTCCCAAATAACAGTTGTTCAAAGTGCTCAATAATGTGCAGTTACTTATTGATTTATTCATTTAAACCCTCTTCTAGCCTACTTTGGCTCACTGCCGACTCCCCTTTCTCTTTCTGCTCAGCTTGGTAATGTCACTAATTTTTATTGTTTGGTGTTCATCTTTGGAACATCAAGTGATACATTCCAATTTCCCTTTCCTTCTCTCTCTACATGTTTAAAAACATGCAGACACTGGCATCTCTACCTTTTATGGTTTGAATATGAAATGTCTCCCAGAGGTTCAGGTGTCTGAACATGTGGACTCCAGCTGGTGCTCAAGTGTGGAAGTTTGCAGAACCTGTAAGAGCTAGAGCCTCACTGGAGGAGGTGTGAAGTTGGAGGTAGGCCCTGAGACTCTATGCAGAACCTGTATGAGACTCTATGCAGAACCTGTAAGAGCTAGAGCCTCATTGGAGGAGGTGTGAAGTTGGAGGTAGGCCCTGAGACTCTATGCAGAACCTGTAAGAGCTAGAGCCTCATTGGAGGAGGTGTGGAGTTGAAGTGTAGCTGGAAGTTTTTCTGTGTGTCCCACCTGGTCTGCAGCTACTCAGACCCAAGTAAACACACAGAGGCTTATATTAATTAAAACTGCTTGGCCATTAGCTCAGGCTTACTACTGACTAGCTCTTACACTTAAACTCAGTCCATTTCTGTTAATCTTTATGCTGCCATGTGTTCCGTGGCTTTACTTGTGTGCTATTACATGCTGCTCCCTGGATGGTGGGCTGGCACCTCCTAACTCAACCTTTCTCTTCCCAGAATTCTCCTTGTCTGCTTATCCCACCTATACTTCCTGCCTGGCTCCTGGCCAGTCTACTGGTTTTATTAAACCAGTGTACAAAAACATTATACCACAGTATTTCCCCTTTTCTGTTTAATTAAAAAGGAAGATTTTAACTTTAACATAGTAAAATTACATATAACAAACCAGTTATCAAGCAAGAATTATAGTTATAATATTTAGTCTATTTGTATTTGGCAAAAATCAAAGAATATATCCTATCTATCCTATATTTGTGAGTCCAAGGTTTCATATCTACCTTATTTCCTATCAAAACCAAGGAAAACCATAATTATAACTATCTAATCTTCAACTACATCAAAGACCTCAGAAGGATACAATATTATCTAAGTAAACAGGAAGTGCATTGTAAGCAACTTCCAAAAATCTAGAATGACAGAGACAGCTGGCTACCTGGACAGTGACCCAAAGTTCTTCTGCAGTGTTGGGGCATCCATCTTCAGCCCATAGGCCTAGAGTCTCTCAGTCACTTTTCTCTGTGTCCTGTAGAATGTCTGGCAGTTTCTTCTGCGAAGCAGGAACCTGAAGGACCATTTTGCCTTGCAAAGTTCAGTGGTCACCTTCCTATGGGCCCCGCATGTCCAGTTGATACAATATTTTGTCAAGCAGTCCAGGCAAGAACAGTTTCTTGCCAAGAAGAAGATAAACTCCATATGGAGTGTCTTCAATGAACATTCTTCTCTTTGAAGTAAATCAGTGCTGCCAGGAGCATGCATGTCTCATTGTCCAGAAAGTCTTAAGTTTTTAAAACATTTTAAATGCCATATTCTGTAGGTCTTTGAAGTGTTTGAAGATTACCTACCTAACTGAATTATATCTATAGATATCTAATTGAATTATATCTATGTATATCTAATTGAATTATATCTATGTATATCTAGAAAACTTAACATGACTATAGGTTTGACTATCATAGACTAATTATTAATCTGTATTTTTTAATTATCCATTACAATTTAAAAGAGCTGCACAAACATAATATCTTAAACAAGAGTAGAAATATGCATGAGGTATAACAAAATTAACTTTAATTTTAATTTAATTTAACTTTGTAGCAATGTAGCAATAAACTAAAATCTATACCAATGTAAAACATTTTAAACAAGTTGCTCTTTAAAAATACGTTCAACAGCCGGGCGGTCGTGGTGCACGCCTTTAATCCCAGCACTCGGGAGGCAGAGCCAGGCGGATCTCTGTGAGTTCAAGGCCAGCCTGGGCTACCAAGTGAGCTCCAGGAAAGGCGCAAAGCTACACAGAGAAACCCTGTCTCGAAAAAACAAAACAAAACAAAAAAGTACATTCAACAATCCATCCTTTTATCCTATCATATCTATATTCTATATTTCCATATCATATCCCCCTTTCTTCTTTTAGAAAGATATCAACTATGACCAATAGCAATTTGTAACCAACAACCTAAACAAAGACAAACATCCATAATCCATTTTTTGGGAATTTGGGCATAGTTTTCTAGGCTACTTCCTGCCGATAAAGGGCGCTGTATTCTTATGGGGATCCTGAGAAAATTAAGAATTATGGTCGTCAAGTCCTGACTGAAATAGTCTGTGTGGCTGCATTGTCTGAGTCATTCACCTTGAAACCATTGTGGATGTTGGATCATCTGGGCCATGGTGTCACTGGAGACCTTTCAGGGGGTCTTGGCTGGTCAAACCATATTAGCCTGGAAGCAATCCACAGGTTCTTATCTTCTATGGAAACAAAAGCAGAACCTCTTTTCCAAAGCACCTTATCCTTAGACATAGATTTTGAAACCAAGATATCTTTAAAATATACATATTGATTTAACTCAGCAGCTTTTACAATCAAATGTCTTTCTTCAGTTAAAAATCCCAAACAAAGACAACACAATCAAGATTCTCTGTATAATATCCAAGACTTTATTTTTTAAAACTATTTCTTTATGTAACATCTATATTCCTTTTTCTTTTTCTTCCAAGCCTACGTACATTTTTACACATACCGTAAACCATTTAGGGATTTACTTAATCTGAATCTGACTTATTGTAAATCTATTGCTTTAAACTATAGAATGACTAGGACTGAAATGGCAGCTTTGGCTGCTGGCTCTGCCCACCTCAGCTTTCCAACATGGTGGAACTACATTTACAGGCAGCTCTGGGGGAACCACGCTCAATGCCGACTCTGGAAGGCAGTGGGTCTCTGTCTCTATCAAAGCAGTGTGTAGCCCAGAAACCTCTTTTTTTTCCTTAAGTACCAAAATCTATATCCACCATGTACCATGTTGTGCAGGTTGCAGAAACCTCTGTGTAACTCGGCAGGAATCCACCATGCTGTAGCTCCAGCCCACATGCTATGAACCCGCCATAGCCAGGGGACATATCATTGTACCTAGGCCTGCCATGAGCGACATGAACTAGGAAGGTGCTCTTAGCTACATTTATAATCTCTTCTTAAGTTCTCTCAGATTTTAGATGGAAACTTTTACCACCATGTTTGGGTGCCATTTGTAGCTGGTAGTTTTCCTGTATCCCACCCGGTCCACAGCTGCTCAGACCCAAGTAAACACACAGAGGCTTATATTAATTAAAACTGCTCGGCCATTAGTTCAGGCTTACTACTGACTAGCTCTTACATTTAAACTTAGCCCATTTCTGTTAATCTATATGTCGCCACGTGTTCCGTGGCTTTACCTGTGTGCCATTACATGCTGTTCCCTAGACTGTGGGCTGGTGTCTCCTGACTCAGTCTTCCTCTTCCCAGAATTCTCCTTGTCTGCTTATCCCACCTATACTTCCTGCCTGGCTACTGGCCAATCTACTGGTTTTATTAAACCAGTGTACAAAAGCATTATCCCACAGCATTGGAGGTAGACCCTGAGACTCTATACAGAACCTGTAAGAGCTAGCACCTCACTGGAAGAGGTGTGGAGTTGGAGGTAGACCCTGAGACTCTATACAGAACCTGTAAGAGCTAGCACCTCACTGGAA
>CABHPP010135368.1:15509-28543 GCA_902168425.1 Peromyscus attwateri | reverse complement strand
GAGGCCCTAAGCACCCAGATGTGATGGGCGAGGCCCTAAGCACCCAGCAGCGAAGGACAAGTTCTAAGCACCCGGCTGCAAAGCTACAGCCTGTCCCCTACCACCAGTACAGCACAGGCTACATATGTAGTGATCGAGACTGAAGACTTAAGAATGTTTTTAAGAGTTGGGATGAGCTAGAGTCCCTGTGTCCTAGTAAGGTTTCCCAGCACCGGACTTACTAATTTGGAGGAAGGCTCCGGTACTCCCCCACCGGGGCTGGCCTTGACTGGGAATCAGTGTGGTGACCGTGTCTCCCACAGCTTCAGCCTGTCTTCTGACAGTTTCTGTGGAGTGCTGCAGGGGAGGGAGGGAACCGCCAAATGCTTAAGTAATTATGAAGGGCCTGTCCTCACTGAGCGCAGTAGGCTGACAGAGGGGGGGGGGGGGTGGGTACAGCTCTCAGCAAGCTTGTTTTCCAGTAAGGAAGAGGCTCACATCACCCCAAGGTGTGATGCAGAACGGGGATGAACATGGTGGAAGGATCAGACTTGTTAAGTTTCAAACAAACGGCTGAGGTGTCTATTTACCACATCACAACAGACCTAGCTGCCAGGTTCTCCCAGCATCCCCCAGTCCCTACAGTCACAGGGAATGGCTGGCATATCCCGCCCCCTACTCTGAACTCTCCATGGGGGTAGGGTCTGGGCTGCCCTTCCCCAGCTGCCCTTCTTTATATAATCCAGACATTTCGGCCACCCGGCCCTTCGGGACCTTGGTCCCCTGGCTGCTGTACGTGGTTCCCATCTCTCCCCCCTCCTCCCCATCTCCCCACATGGCCCAGCTCGGTCTGGCCGTGTCCACACTGGACTCTCGCAGACGTCCCTGTCCCCGCCTCTACCTGTGCTCTCCCTTTTATCTACAATAAACTTTCTCCTCCACCATCCCTAGGAGCAGTCATGTCCTTTCCTTTCCTTTTTATTTCTTTTTTTCGCTGAATACTGAGGAATTGTACAAAGAATGGGTAGAAATTTGACAGAGGTGGGCATTCCAGATAGAAAAGCAAGGAGAGAGAAAGGCCGGGCTGGATTTGGGAAGCTGTGAGTTCCCAGGGGCTTAGGAACACCTGAGAACCCCGGGTGTTGCCCACTCCTCATCCTTTTAATGCTACACAGTAAGTATTGCAACTGTTTTTTTCCAGGAAGATACCATGGGGACAGAATAAAACTCTTTCCCAGAAGGGCTGAAAGTTCTTGGAAGGTTTTCCTTGACCATTTCCAGTTATATTGGAGCATTGGAAGTTATGTATCTTTTTTTCTGTCTAAAAAGATAACAGGTATTGGGTTGAATAGTGGAGAGACTCATCCCATTTGGGCGCTAATGTAGAGCCCAGGCTCATGGACAGAGACTATCATCCCTGGTTTGATAAATGGCCTTGAAAACTGCAGATCAATTAGCCCCACTTCTACCCAGATGAACTGGGTGTGTTTGTTACGCGCCTCCCTCCGCAGCCATGGCTGGACGTTGTGTGGTATTGATTAGGTAATGCTCTTAGGCATGCTGTCCTCAGGGTTTTATGAGACTGAATTCTCAGCATGTGTGAATATTTTATGAGATTCAATCATAACTAGAGGCTATGATGGAAGCCACGGCCAAGGCAGTTGATATTGAGAAACACATCTGCTGTTTGAGCACAAACCCCATTGCTGGTGAGGTGGTGACAGGTTTTGGTAATTGTTTTCCCTTAGACCACTGACCTCCAAAGGCTGTATCGATTAGTGTTCTCACAAACATGAAAAAGGTGATCATTCTATTTCCCATACTGATGTAAGAACTTAGAAATTGCATACACCTCCTAAGAACTTGCCAGGTAGGCACCATCCTTACTGGTCCTGTTTCACAGGGAAGGAAACAGGCAGGAAGAAGTGAAGCACCCTGCCCAGGCACACAGACGGAGGGCAGTGCAGTGGGAACTCAGACCCTGGAAGTGTTTCCCGGGCTTGTCCGGTGTAGGTCACTGTAGTGCGGCCTCTGTCATTTATGGAGCCGTCTGTTGTGACTGAGTGCAGAGCACCTCACTGCCCTCTGCCCGGAGCAGCCTGAGGCACGCCTGCCATCCTCCTCCTCCTCGATATCTGCAGTTGGCCCCAGCTGGGCGGCTTGCTGTTCCTGCCTCTCTCGTCAGCAAGTGTCGGTGACCTTGTGTAACTTCCGTATGACTAGTCTGCTTCACAGCTGAGATCCGTCTGTGTGCCTTTGTTAACCAAGTATTCAGTGTTGTGTGTCGTCCATTGTTCTTCCCCAACACAGCTCAGCAGTAGCTGACTGAATGCCACCAGTGCTGTGGCTAGGCATAAAGGGATGCACAGGTGTAGGGGAGGGCCAGGCAGGTAGAGACTCATTTACATACAGGATGGATCTTGACCTTGAATGCAGTGAGGAGAAGAAGGGAATTCAGGCTTCTGTTGTTAAGGTGAACAGGTCATCACACATCTTAAAGTCTACTTTATAAAAACTCACTTTTAGGGCCAGCAAGATGTCTCAGCAGGTAAAGGCACTTTCTCCAATCCTGACAACCTGAGTCCAATCCCTAGGACCCATGGGAGGGTCCTAGGAGAGAGAACCAACTCATGAAGGTTGTCCTCTGACATCCACTCAAGCCGTGGCACAAATGCATGCACACACACACACGCACGCACTCACGTCTACAAGCATACACAATAGATAGAATTAAGATTAGTTGGTGTGCTGTCCTGGTCGGGCATGAGGTCATTAGGGTGAGTGTACCATGAGCTTTGGGTGAATGAGTGAGTGAACGAATTGTCTCTGGCCAGCTAGCATCTACAGGCCCTTCAGATGCCCTCCCCCGGGTGAATGAGTGAGTGAACGAATTGTCTCTTTGGTCGACGAGCATCTGCAGGCCCTTCAGATGCCCTTCCCCCGGCTGTATCTCTCCCACCCGACACTTTGCTCTCCCATGTCCGAGCTTCCTCCCTCACTTCAGTCCTGGAAGTAGCCGGACCTGTGGTGGCTGGAAATGTACTTTTAGGTTCAAGTCTGTAGTTTGGAAACCGAACTTGTTCTTAGGGAAGGAAATATGAGTTAGAACACCTTTCCAAGGCCAGTATTAATCAGATGGAGTCACATTGAGGATACTAATGTGGAGCATGTGTGCGGAGACAGACCTTGGAGCAATGCCCCGGGAAGTGCACATTTGTGAGGCTCATGTTGCTCAGACACATGCAGCAGGGTCTGTTCGGGTCTGTTCACTGGACTGAGAGTCTCACTCTTGACTTCGCTGCTCAGTGGACCACTCGCTTGAGACGCGCGGGGTGCTGCGTCCCCAGAAGGAGCCCTGCGTCCCCGCGTGGTTTGGTCTCCAGGTGTGGGGCACACACGATGTGCATTCAGCAGTTTGCTCTCTGTGCTTCCTTACAGCTGTGTCCTCCCCGCAGCATCGAGCCTCTGCCAAGATGAAGCCGATAGAGGAAGGAGCAGAAGACGACGATGAGGTCTTCGTGCAGGTGTCCGCAGATCCACTGAAAACCCATCGGTTGCACTGATGCGCATTCAGTGACCGAGATGGGAGCTTCCTGAGGAGAAGTACCACGCTCCGCCGTGACTTTATAGGTGGTTTGCTTCTGTCCTGCCAGATGGGAAGTGAGGAAGGGCCGGGGCCAGAAGGTGTGTGCTGCTTGTCCTGGCGGTCCGCTCCTTAAGTTAACTGAGCCTTCCGACTAGGCCTTGCTCTATTTTGAGATACGTATTTTCTCAGTAGATGTATTATTATTATTTTAACTAATCTTATAGCTGTCAACACAGATGCCTTTTTCACTTATTTTTCTAAGTGTGGCTCTTTTTTTCTCACATGCATTTTTTTCTCTGTCATGGTAATTTAGAACGAGTTGTTCTTTTGATCATTTTAACAATGTAAGTCGAAATTGAGGCTGACATAACATTAAAAATTTTACCTTTTGTTCAGTTGACTTTTTCATGACAAATTTTAGAGAAAGTTTGATATGTCTGCTTCTGTTTCCTGCCCCGAGACCAGAAGTGCTCCCCACTAGGTCATCCTCCTTGTTTGGGTTGCAGATTGGTTGGTAGTGACCACCCTTATCCTTGCCATTATCAGCGACTCTGAAGCCTGGACCTGCAGTGGCAGTGAGTGTGAGCATTTCTGAGCTCAGTGCCGACGTAGAGCTAAACTCAACTTTCTGCCTTGTAATCTGGAGCCATCTTGGCCACATGCTCAGCTGTGAGGACGGAAGGGAGATGGGCTGAGCAAGGGCTGGGGTTAGAGGAAGTGAGGGAGATAGGCTAGGGTCACTAAAAATCAGCTTTGCCCTTCAATCTGTTTCTGTGATCCCACATTGCTCCTCTAGAAGCAGGTGTTCTGAGCCAGACACAGTGGCTTGCACCTGTAATGCCAGCACTTGGGAGGCTGAGGCAGGAGGACAGAGAATTTGAGGTCCACCTGGGGTCCCCTAGTGAGACTTTGTTTCAAAACAACAATATTTTTTAAGGGCCAGAGAGTTCCAGAGCTGTGGTGCCCGACAACCAGGGGACACTTTCTCCATTAGCACATGAGATGTGATAGTGTGGATCTCAGTTTCCATGAAACTACTTAGCTGGCCCACACATACGGCTAGCTGACCGTCACTCTGGAAATGACACCCCCCTGAGGAGAAAGGACTATCAGGTTCCACTGTGGCCACAGTCTGCAGGTAACCTCCACCGATCGGCTTGGATCTGGTGAGGTGTCTGGAGTGCTGGCAGTGGAGCCGTTTGAAAAGCACACTGTTAAAAGTGGGTCATTTAGAATCATTTACTCTTCTCGTGGAAACGTGGGCGTATCAGTGTCTCCGGTAACAAAGATCATAATCTCATGGTGAGGAATCTTCAGAGAGCCGCTTAGTCTGAGTAAGAAACTTGAAACTATGTTTAAAGCCGTACCTCCAAGGAAGCCATTGAATAGCCCTCCCATGTAGGCTTGACTGCAGGGGGGCAGAGAAGAGAACAGAAAAAGAGTTCTGAGTGTTAGGTCTGTGGACAACTTTAGATTCCTTTACACAGGTGAGCAAGTGTATTTTTGTACAAAGCATAAATTAATAGATTAAAGGATGTTTGTACCAGTCTCCAAAAAGATGCTTCCTCTGATGTTAGCATTCAGTCAACTCTGAGATCCATGTTCAGAAAATGCTCTGCAGAAATTAGTCTTATCTATATCCCTGATCTATGTTTAAATGTTGTATGACCCTAATATAATATTTATACCAAAATGTATTTGTCATTTAGAATATTTTGAAAGCCCTCAGAACATTTATATTTATAAAACAGCACAGATATAATACAGATCCGCAGTTAAATTTCTCTTACCTTATATTAGTCATAATGGGTGCTATGCTACCTTCTAGTGCTTTCTGAAGCCCTGATTCTCCCTGTCACCCTGTTACATGCTAACCATTGGGCACCATTTGTCTTCGGCTGCTCTCCCTGTGTCAGAGGCTCTCCGGGGTGGCTACTCCCTGTGTGTCAGAGGCTCTCCGGTGTCTGAAGAGTTGGTGTTTTTTTTGTTTTTTCTTTTTTTAAGTCCGACATCAGTCTCCGCCTCCTGATCCCATTAGGGCCCTAAACACGGATTTGGATACTGGAACCATCTTTAGGAAAAGCTGGTGGGACCTGCATACTTCTGTGTTTCCAGTGTACTCAGGTTGAGGCATGCCCTCCAGGAAAGGTCCCATGCTAGGTGGTGGCTCTCGGCCTCCCAGTCGGCCTTTAGGGCTTGGTCTCCCCACAGATCCCTGGGGTGCCGCTCCAAGGGTTCAGTTTTGATTTGAATCCATTTGTTTTCATTTCTACAACTGCTCTGTGGAGACCTTTGACCCTGCTCTGCTTGTTTCCTTTTCCTTCCCTGGTTCCCTACTTCCTGTCACCAAACCAGAGTGATGCAGCTCCCACCTCCTCCGCTCAGTCTCCAGGGTTGACAGCTCTGTGCTTCAGCCCTCTACCCATAGGACAGCAGCCGGCAGCAGCCACGCTTTCATTATCACGACATAGTGTAGGTGTTGTAATGTAAGGAAACTGATGGTCAGTGCCATTTATGGGTTTTCTGTTAAACTTGCGAGCTAGTTTTGAGATGAAGCATTTCATGAATGCTTTATGCAGACACATTACAGGAAGCTTCAGGTGACATTTATATTAACGTTCACTTTATATTGAAGGTGTATGTCTGAGTATGGTGTTATTGTTCAAATTAACTTCATACATTGTCATTTGATCCAATAAATTTCTTTCTTAGGAAAAAAAAATGTGTGTATGTTCTGTTCCATGCCTCTTATGCACAAGAGCAGGGTTTGGCCTAGTTAACTGCAGAGGTAAGAGAGCCACTCTGCTAAGGAGCCCTGAGAGGTAGTGCTATTGGGTTGGTTTTGTTTTATTAAGTGACCCGGGGTCTGCTGTCTTCACTCTGTTTGGCTAGGATAAGAGGATGTTGCAAGGCATGTCAACAATTGACTGGACACAACCCCAAAGCCTTTGCACTTTCTCTTCTGGGACAGAGATTCACATCTGAGCACCCCTTCAAGTTCCAAAAGGTCTGACAATTCAGAGGTCTCCTGAAAGAGTCAGAGGCCCCTGCACCTGCCCTGAGACGGAGGACATTTTGTTCTTAGAAACCCACAATTTATTTCACCAAGGTTTTTTAAAAGTTGATTTTATTGTATGAGTGTTGGTCTGCACGTGTGTACCATGTGCATGCCTGGTACCCACAGGACAGAAAAGGGTGTTAAATCCCCTGGAACTGAGTGAGTTACAGACAGTTCTGAGCCCTGTGGATACAGAGAACTGGACCCGGGTCCTCTGCAAGAGCAGCCAGTGCTCTTAACTACTGGGTCATTTCTCCAGCCCCAAGTTTATTCTTAGCAAAAGATAAATACCTTAATTCTCTACTCTGCCATCTCTACTCCTGTATCAGAACAAGCATAGGCTCATGTAGTTAACGTCAGTGCTGCTGTCCAAGTGTAGGGAGCAGATTAAGTACTGAGTGAATGTATACTGTTGCCATTCACATAGCCATGTCAAGAACCCCAGTGCTTCAGGCCCATGGAAATTTGCAAAGCTTTCCCTGGTGCAAGTACAAGTGTTTACAAAGGATTGACCAGTGTATATAAACTGTCAGCCACAGCTTCCTCCTGGATGACTGCAGCCTGACACTTTCCCTGTAGACACCTCCTGAGGAGACTACCTAAAGCTGCTTCCTCCTTGTTCACTGTATACCACAGACCTGCTCCTGTTCACTGTATACCACAGACCTTCCTGTTCACTGTGTACCACAGACCTTCCTGTTCACTGTATACAACAGACCTGCTCCCTGTTCACTGTGTACCACAGACCTGCTCTTGTTCACTGTATACCACAGACCTTCCTGTTCACTGTATACCACAGACCTGCTCCCTGTTCACTGTGTACCACAGACCTGCTCTTGTTCACTATATACTACAGACCTTCCTGTTCACTGTATATCACAGACCTGCTCCCTGTTCACTGTATACCACAGACCTGCTCCTGTTCACTGTATACCACAGACCTTCCTGTTCACTGTGTACCACAGACCTGCTCCCTGTTTACTGTATACCACAGACCTGCTCCCTGTTCACTGTTTCCCCACAGACCTGCTCCGTGCTCAGCTGACTACAGTACACCCACTTCCTTTATTCAGATACATAAAATAAACGAGCTAACCTCCAAGCTTGCTGCTGCTGTGTCTCCATCAGAGCACACAGGAAACCCAACCTCAGTTCCTCTGCCCATGTCTGTGTGTCTGTCCTTCATCATCATCATCATCCCAGTAAGGCCAGTCCCTGAGCCTTGCAGGTCCTTGCAGGTCAAAGTAATTGGAAAAATTACAAGCTTAGATAAAAACTGTTCTGATAGAGCCTGCAGAAAAAAGCTAGTGGGTTTTTTTTAATTATTTATTTTTGTGTGTATGAGCGTTTGGCCTGCATGTACATCTGCGCACCATGTACATACCCGGTGCCTGCAGAGAGGTCAGAAGAGGATGTCAGGTCCCCTGTGACTGGAATTACAGTTGTGAGCTGCCCATGTGTGTGCTGGGGATTGAACCCAGGTCCTCTGGGAAAGCAGTCAGTGCTTTTAACGTCAAGCCATCTTTCCAGTCAGTTACCCAAAGCTGATATGGTTAACACAGCCATCAAGACCCTTCCTACATCTAGTTTCTTCTACCCTACGCCTTGGCCAGAGCACCTTGGCCACCCACTGTCTGCCATGCCTGCATTTCCCCTCCAGTGGGCTCGTCACAGCAAGCAGTTACATCTCTCTGCCGCCATTTGTGTCCCCTGGGAAGTCCAGCGTGCTCTTGCTTGTTACCCTTTGCCATCAGGGATTCATGCACACCATGACTGGTTGTAGTTGGCATCCATGTCTATGGAGTAAGCCAATCTTGAATGTGGTGGCACATGCCCTTAATCCTAATACTTGGGAGGCAGAGGTAGGTGGATCTCTCTTTCCTGCCAGTCTGATCTACAGTGGGTTCCCAAACCAAGCAGCTACATAGTGAGACCCTGTCTCAGTTTCTCTAAAGTGGTGGAAATTGTGTCTCTATTGAACATGTGAAGGCTTTCCCACATTTCATCAGACCCCCGACACAGTGGAATGGCTTTTTACACAGCATTTGCTTTGTGCTAGGCATTCTAAGTCATAAAATGCTGAGTAAAATATGCGGGGGACTACAGAGTTTTGGTGGGCTTTTTTTTCCTGTTTTATGTAGCCTTGAACATTTTCTGGGGTTCTAGAACAAAATTTTGCCAGATAATAATGAGAAAATGTCATAGGCAAGTTTATTAGTATTATGAAATATTTAGATAGTCAAATGGTAGCTGAGGTGATGCAAAGAATCACTTTGGAGAGTGTGGTAAGTGCGCCCTCTGCTGGTGGCACTGAGGTACAGCGTGGCCTCCGGTCAGAATGTACAACTCCAGACATCCACTCTTCTCCTTCCCTTTTTCTCTCTCTGTCCTTTTCCCCTCACCCCACTCCCTTTCCTCCTACCCTCTATTTTTTTTTGAGATAGGTTTTTCTAGTCACCCCAGGCTGGCCTCCAGCCTCCTGCCTCAGCTTCCTGAGTGCTTGGATTGAAGGCATGCACCACCACACACAGCCTTTCTACAGTTTCTTAAAAGTCAAAACTTTTCAGTTAAATTATTTTAAAATGTACTTTTATCTGTATGATCTGTTGCATGTGTGCATTGTGTTAGTATTTTAAATTAATTTTTATAACAATTTCTATGTATTTTGTGTGCTGAGGAGTGCAGCGGCCCACATGTGGAGGTCAGAGGACAACCTGTGTGAGTCAGTTCTCTTTCCACCCTGGGAGGCCGCAGGGTGTGGAACTCTGGTTATCAACTTTGGCGTCATGTCTCTTCACCCACTGAGCCATCTCACTGGCCTGAAATACACAGCCTGAAATTGTTACCTCTAGGCACCCTACTGTGGGGTAGTGTAGCAGAACTCCTCACTGCTATCTAAAGGCCACTGATCAACTTCTGCCTATCCCCCACCCCGGCAGGAACTTTTACACTTCCAGAGACCTACTGTCAATGGACTGCATTGAGACACACTTTTCTGTGTGGCCTGGTTTAGGTCAGATACCATACTCCCTGGAGAAAAGCTTCATGCCGGATGGTAGTGGCGCACGCTTTTAATCCCAGCAATCAGGACAATCAGGAGGCACAGGCAGAGGTCAGCCTGGTCTACAAGAATGAGTTCCAGGATAGCTAGGGCTAAACAGAGAAACTCTGTCTCAAAAAACCAAACGAAGAAAAAAGAAAAAACCTTCGGGGGGATGGGTTCCACTTGGGAATAATTGCTAACTGAAAACAGCGTGGGTTAGAAATGTGTGCTTCTAAGAAATGGGATCTCTAAGGATTGTAAATGTGGCTCATAGGTTATTGCTTGTTTGCTTTGTTCTAGGGTGAGGCAGGGGACTGGAGGGAGGCTCTAGGAACTTGCAGTGGATACTGTATCAAGCATATATGCTGAGGTTTCAGCCTTCAGATCGGCCTGGCTTCCTTGATTTCTGTTAACGCTTGACACGAGAGTCCATTTATTTAGACTGACAGTTTGCACAGTGCACTAGAAGCGCAGATCAGCACAGACTGCAAACACAGCCTCTGTGCTCACAGGACCCAGGTTTCTGGTCTTCCCGTTAGAAAACAAACATTAATTACAGGAGCGTGTTGGCCTGCCCATTTTATCAAATTCTTCTGTCACGTACACATCACATCATCATATTTGCCCCAGAGTAGCTCCCCGGAGAGGACAGATAGGGTGGCCATGCTTTTCTACACCAGCTGAGAGGTGCTACAGTCTGGTCGCACATTTCCAGTAAAAGTTCAGACTGTGCAGAGCACTTACTTTTTGGTCACATCTGGAGAACTTTATTCAGACACCAGTTACTCATTTCTAGGTATCCACACACACAGATTCTGATAGTTCCCTCTGTACGCCCTCCTACTCTCCATGCTGGCTACTTCACCCAGAGGTGAGGAGCCCCTCCACCCTCCTGTGAAACTGGCCACATGGGACACAGCTGCCCTCCCTTTCTCGTGCCCTGCCCTCCTGCCTTCCCTCACAGGCCTGCTAAGGACTGAGGCAGAAGGTCCTCACCTGTGAAAAGGAAGCAAAGGGTGTTTTCTCTTGCTGTGGGGCTGCCTTCTTTCTTTTGTTCTTAGAGTCACTCGAGTTCCAGTGCACAATGAGAATTTGGAAGAGACATCCATATTCAGGATAGCAAAGCGCACAGGCCCAGTGAGCTTGTAGCCAACAGCTCAGCAACGAACAGCGAAGCAAACTATGATGTTGAGGAAACACATCGGATGCAGCAACTTACTGTTTCCACACTCATTAGTTCTCTTTCTTCTATTTTTCCCATAATAAAATAAAAGTGAACAAAAAAGCAAGGCCAGAAGAGGGCCTGGGATGCAGATGGTTGTGAGCCATGATGTGGGTGCTGAGAATTGAACTGGAGTCCTCTTAAAGAGCAGCCCGTGCTCTTAGCCACTGAACCATCTTTCTAGCCCCAATCTTGAAAACGCTCAATGCTTGTTTTCTAGTGATTCCATTGTATTTATTTTTCTTTGTACTCCCATTTCAAATAAATGCTTGTGCTGCTCTTCCAAGCTTCTGCTAGGGGGTTTCATATATACTGCGCCGTTCAATTTTCTCTAGCATCCGGATCCATCCTACTGACCCATCTTCCTGTGCACTTAACCTTCTTGTTTCTAGCCTGTTAACCTCATCTGCTCAATGTTTTTCAGACATTGTAAGTTTGGTGTCATTTCTCTTGTGTTTATTCCTCAGTGTAATTCTTATTTATTTTAATGTATCTTATTCTTATTTATGTGTGTGTAGGGGTGGTGCCTGCAGAGGTCAGAAAAGGCCATCAAATCCCTTGGAGCTAGAGTACAGATGGTTGTGAGTCACCCGACCTGGGTGCTGGAAACCAGAGTTCTCTGGAAGAGCAGCATCTTTCTAGTTCTTCGAAGACTGTTTGTTTGTTTGTTTTTTGAGCCAGGGTTTCTCTGTGTAACAGTCCTGGCTGTCCTGGAGCTTGCTTTGTAGACCAGGCTGATCTCAAACTCACAGAGATTCACCTGCCTCTGCCTCCCAAGTGCTGGGATTAAAGGCGCATGCCACCACCACCTGGCTTAGTTCTTCTAAGTCTTAAGATTTAGTCACTGTCTTAAAAACAAACAAACAAACAAAAAAAAAAAAACAGTCTATATGGGATCAGGGAGATAGCTCAGTGGGTGACCTGAGTGATGGAGAGAACAAACTCCTGTGTCTCCCATGTGTGTATCATGGCACCCCCCTCCCTGTATAGTAAATGCAGTCATTTTAAAGAAGAATCGCTATGAAGATTTTGGGAGCTTTCTTCCCTAGAAGGCTCCTTCTCTGTGGTTTGTCTTTCAAATGTGCTCTTGCGGCAGGCAGCCCTGAATTCCTTATTCCTCTGCTCAGAATACAACTTCCTCTTCGGTCTGCTATTCCCAAAGCACCTGGGGAATAGGAAGTGCTCTGAGGGAACTAACAAAGCGGGTGCTGATTCAGGAGATGCCCTCACGCCCCTGGCCACACCAGCTGCCTCCAGTGCAGGCACCCAGTGCCTGTCAGGCACACAGTCGATTTTCTCACTCACTACCTAGCTGTGAACTGCTCAACTGTGTTTTGGTCTTTTTACAGTATTTCTTGTCTGGGATTCCCCTTCCTCCAAATGTACCTGACAGTGCTCAACTTCAAACAAAATGTACATTCATCAAAAGTGGTATTTCTGAACAATTTGTTTAAATTTTATGTGTATGGGTCTTTTACCTGGTTGTGTGCCTGGTACCTGTAGAGGCCAAAAGAGATTAGGATGCCCTGGAGCTGGAAATAAATGGCTTAGTGGTTAAGAGCACTGGCTGCTCCTGTGGAAGACCTAGGTGTGGTTCCCAGCACCCATGTGGTGGCTCACAGCCCATCTAGGACTTCAGTTCCAGGGCATCCAGTGCCCTCTTTTGTCTCCCGAGGGTCCCAGGCACAAACAAGGTAAGCATACATACTATAAGCAAAACACTCATACACATAAATAAAAACAGCATTTTTTTTTTAAAGTATATAATAAAATGGTTGTGAGACATCATGTGAATTCTGGGAATCAAACCCAGGTCCTCTGGAAGAGCAGTCAGTGTTCTTCACTGTTGAGCCGCCCATCTCTCCAGTCCCTTGAACAAATTCTAGCTGAACAACAAAACAAGGTATGACAAATGTTGAAGAAAAACTCCAAACTACATCTAATGCCAAGTAAATGTCAAATGTCAAGCTCCAAACTTTGTCTAATGTAGGTATGTAGAACCCCATGTGTGTATACATGCACATCTGTAGGTATGTAGACCCCATGTGTGTGTATACACGCACATCTGTAGATATGTAGACCCCCATAGGTGTGTATACATGCACATCTGTAGATATGTAGACCCCATGTGTGTGTATACATGCAC
>CABHPP010135368.1:0-15499 GCA_902168425.1 Peromyscus attwateri | reverse complement strand
ATGTAGAACCCCATGTGTGTATACATGCACATCTGTAGATATGTAGACCCCCATGTGTGTATACATGCACATCTGTAGGTATGTAGAACCCCACAGGTGTGTATACATGCACATCTGTCTAGCACAAGAAAATTAACAGAACTGTTAATTGGTTATTCTAGATCATAGGACTATCTTAGAAGTTTTTTCGCATTTTAAAACCAATAAAAGTACTAATATTTATTTGCATGTAATGGTATTATATATTTTATTTCATATTTTTCTTTTTTAATATTTATTTTTATGTAAGTTTTTTGTTTTTTGTTGTTTTTTTTTTTTGCCTTCAGTATGTGTATGTGTACCTTGTTTGTACCTAGCACCCACAGAGGACTGAGGAGGGCACTTGATCCCCTGGAACTGGAGTTAACAGATGGTTGTAAGCCACCATGTGGGTGTTGGAAACTAAACTCAGGTCAGTGCTCTTAACCACTGAGCTATCTTTCCATCTCCTATATTCTTTTTTTAAAAAAAACATTTTTTTAGATTTTCTAAAATACAATACTACATTTTTAAACAAAAAACTTTGTATAACAGAAAGTTCTTCATAGCCTAAGAAGAGTTATTCTGTCCACTGATCATGAGCACATGAGTGGCTTCAAACTATGGGGCTTTAATAGTTACTTCCAATGGGTAAGGTTCAATTAATCAGCAAAACAGAAAACCATGGGCGGAGAGCAGGTTCACTGGTCATTGAATAAGACTGAGTACTGCTCTTGCACAGAACCTGAGTTGTTGCCAGCATCCACATCAGGAGGCTCACAACCCCTTGTAACTCCAGCTCCAAGGGATCCAATGCCTCTGATCTCCATGCATACCCACAAACACATAATTTAAAAGATGTCTTATAAATATAAATAATGTAAGGGTCATAGAACAACAACAACAAATCATAATAAAAGTCAACCATCCAGGAATCAGTGGAAAATGAGTTTAATTGTGAGACTGGGCAGTGTACAGAACAGTTTCACCCATTGATTCTGACAGTGCATCACCACCGCACACATCTGGTCAACAGTTTCACCCATTGATTCTGACAGTGTATCACCACCGCACACATCTGGTCAACTGACACTAACACTGGAAATGTCTGCTTCTAGTTTCTTCCTTCCAAATCCTTCATAATTAGGAAAAACCTGTTAAGAAAATTTTAAAATGATTTCTCCAAAAGGTTTTTATAAGCTTCATGACATTCTTTCTGACCACACAAAGGATGTGTCTTGATTAACAAGTTTGTACAATCTCGGCTTGATAATTAATACTGGACAATCCTGATGAAGACAAGCTCCAAAAGAAAAACCTTCCATGTTACCACCACTAGCAGACCACGCTGAAACCTTTAACTCATCCCCACCTTGGCGTAAATACCTCCTAAAGGGCCTTTATCCATTTACTTAATTTCCCAATCATAGAAATCAACACAGAATATCTCCAAACCCATCATAAATGCCAACATTGTATCTTTTATTTTCTATCATGTAATTTTAAACCTCAAGACATCGATAGCTAACAGAGTAAGACATTCAGCATGAAAAGACAGTACTATGCTCAAGTCTGCAGATCAGTCCATTGAGGTGACGGAATGCAGTGTGCCATTCTAATATCAACTCCTCTTTTGTTCTTTGTAACGACAATTCAAGTGTATTTTTAAAATGTTTCACTTGTAAACAACATGAATCAAAATGGACTATGAGGCAATCAACTACAAGATAATTTTAAAATACTAGATAAAACACTGTATTAAAGACATATAGAAATCAGGGTTCACTTTGGTCTTTATATGGCTAGAGTTGTTAACACCACAAAACCACACACACTAATTAAAGCCAGCTTGGTGGTAGGTGCCTGTGGCTGATAAACAGTGACTGACGAGGTAGTCCACACCATCCTTTTCAAGCTGGGGAACTGACAAGGGGTAAGCCACAGGTATATTAAATATTGGAATACTTTCTCACAGTACAGTACGTTGCTCCAAGCATAAAGATCCACAATGAGCCATAGGTCACCCTATCACACTAATCAACAACTAGGTCACAACTCACACAGGCACATCTTGAAGAGGCTGTTGACAGTATGTAAGACAGAACTGGATGCTTTCAACAAGTTGTTCTTTTTCTAAAACAAACAAATCTCATGAAGACATCAAGAAAAGTCAAGTCGGCACAGCTGCACTTGCACATAGTTTCCTGGATTTTATACCAAAGGTGAAATTACATATATATTTTAAGATAAACATTTCTTAGAGAGAACAGATAAATTAATTTAAATTAACTTTAAGACTTAATGAGATCCCCACATCCTGGCTAATTCATCTTACAGTGAATGTTACCAAGTCTATTAACACTTGGGGGCTTCTATTCACACACTACATACAACCAGCGGCAACTCAGGCCTGCACTGGTGCAAAATAAATCTGAGCCGGAGTACAAAAATACCTGGCAATAAAAAACATCCTATATTTGGGAGGTGGACTGATGCTAATAATGTGATGTCTTTATCTTTTCCTTTAGATTGCACACTAAAATTTCCACGTTATAAGCAGATAAAAATCTTCCTAAATCTTTCATTTGTAAAAATACATCCAAAGAATAGAAATGCAAGTATAAAAATGTCTCCACTATGACCTGCTGTGTAGAGAATGAATAGTTCACAGGCTAAAAGGCTGGTAGTGCACCATTTTTAGGAATTACATTTGTGTTGACATGAGGGGGGGTCAAAAGGTGGCTCAATTCAAAGACCATCACTGCACTGTTAGGAACCCCTGAAAAAATGGTGCTCCACAGACCCTTCCCTCCTGGCTGGCAGTGGCCCTGCACCCTATGTTCCCTCCATGGCAGCTGGTGCTGGTTAGTTATGTGCCTGGTGCTTGGAATGCTGCAGTGTGCTTTGCCGTCAAGACAGCAAAGATACAAGTGGAGGGGGTAGGAGTCTTTATTCACTTGTCAGCAAAATACAAACACCACGTCTGCTTCTGTTAGCCCTCCTGCCCCCACCTCTGGGCCGCAGAGCTATTGTCAAGATTATTTCTGTGTGGTTTTGCTTAGGATAAAGAGTGCCTATACTTCCTTAAACTCAATACATGATAACTTTAAGGAAATGCTTGGAGACTTTGCTATCTAACATGAGAAGTCCTATTATTCACAGGGATTTCCCAGAAACATGCAGTTGTAAATACCTATCTATGCTACAGATTAAAAGTGTCTGTACCAGAGAATTACCAGCAGCCTATAAGGCTGCAGCAGCATCAAGGTGTGCTATGTAGGAGCTAGGAGGTAGCCATTTGCTGTAAACGGAATGCTTCACTCATGTGAATGAGCAAAGTGCTCATATCAGTGGATTCACATCTGCAAGGAGTGGAAGAGTTTTGCTTTACACGGCTTTTCACATGAAATAAAAACAGGAGGACCAATATCTGATATTCAGAATTATGATCAATGTCAAACTCAGAGGTAGTTACCAACAAGTACATGTACGTACATAAAGACCTAATTTATTTGGCTTGTTTTGAGTAAGCAGGACTATAGACTAGTCTGTAAAGAAACAATAAAAACATTATATTGTACGTTCCCTGAGCAAAATTCTTTGTCCTGAGCATGTAATAATGACAATATTTTTATATAAAAAATAAACCCCAACTTTTAATCATAAGATAGGTTTGGTATGTGCTCTTAGTAATTCCGTCTGGTCAGATGCTGAAAAATGTCAACTGCACCCATAAGATCCATAGTTCAAGTGTTTCAGAATTTTCTATTTTCATTTTTAAAAATGATCTCAGCTCTGAATTTTTATATGTAAACAGAATGTCCAATTTTCAAGTCCATAGTTTCCTATTTCTATAGTCAAGGAACTTTGGTTTGAACTTTCAAAGTGACCTATCATATTTTGCTTGTACAACTGTTACTTTGTTCATTATACTTGGGTGACACTGATTTGTCTACATAATTTAAATAAGCTTGAAATCCTCACGTAAGGCAAGGCAGTACTTCTCTATGGCTACATCACATTCAATATCGTCAACAGTAAGCTCTGCATTACAGCACAATGATACGTCAATAAAACACTATGGAAATTCTCATAAATACTGTCAAAAGAGTCAAGCTAACCTGGAAAGGACTGGCATACAGGAGGAAGGAATTCCTCAGTAGAATGCATCTCATTTGAGTCATGATGCTTTCTTGTTTGATTATCTGAGCTTATACCAACAGGCCCATATAAAATTATACTTATTGCCAAAATTATTCACTGCAATTCCTTGGTACCTTCTTGGAGATGTTTCAAAAGTTTGCTCATCACATTTAGAACCAGGCTAACTCCATTTTTTTTTAACATGATGGAAAACAGACCTATACTACAATCAGTCCCTAGCCAATCTGTTAGCAAACTGAGACTTCATCTGAGAAGATTACTAGTAGCCCTGAATGCTCATCCTGAATCCATAACTTGGGTTATTTCATCTTCTACACTCAAGGTAACTGGCATCAGTGTTATCACAAAGTATTCCTAGCCACATGGCAGGGAGGGATTTGGTAACTGCTCCCGACTTGTCATGCTAGCTGCCTGCCACCAAACACTATTCTGTTTAGTATCAATCCTGGGCTGTATCTGTTGGGCAATTGTGAGCATCTACTTACTTTTCACTCTAAGCCCCACTATTTTATTCATTTCTATGGTGCTATTGTTTGTTTTAGAAACAGGCCTGAGGACTCTATGGGGGGAATAAAAACAGTTACCAAAATATAACCAAATATTTAGTTTTCCTCTAAGGCTTCAGTAGTAAGTAAGGAGACCTTCCCGTTCTAAGTGATGGTTCAGAAGCTGCTTAGTCAAGGGAGGCTTCTGTTGCCATGGTCCCTTAAACACCTCAGAAACATGTAAAAGAGCTGGTACCAAAACACCACCGAAAAGGATCATACCATGATATTTATACATTACCTTCCCCTTCATTTTTCTTAATAGGCATGTAAATTACAATCAACACAAAAAAACAGCGAAATATCAGCCCAGAAACTTCACATTCATTGTTTTTTCTGGAGTTATTACATAGCTAAAAATTAAAAGCTTACGGCAGTCAGAGGCATTAAAGTTAGGTTACCACCTTTGAATAGGAGAAGGCAGGTAACAATAATAGCAAAACACTCCATCAGCACCAGGACACGATGATGAATCCAGACTCTGGAGGCACCGAGTATCCCCAAAACCTTTAGTACCATTTGACTGGCAGTCTGAGATCTGAAACATGCTTTGGTTCACATGAAAGGTAACCGTCAGGAGGTTATTTTTAGGTAATATAAAAGAAGTGGTATTTAGGAAAAATTCAAAGGGTTAATTCTGAAACCACCTCGAATGCTTCACATGGACTTTCAATGCTTGGAGATGCTCAATTATCTGAGGGAGAGTATGTGCTTCTATCTCCATACATACATGTATAAAGACAGGCACATACATATATGTCTGTATGTGTATATGTATATATGTATATGCCTGCGTTCCTATGTGAAGTCCTCACACACACACACAGCCTCAAGTCTCCCCTCTCCTTATGCACATACTATATGTAGTATCTCAGTTCTATGAAACATGACACCCTGCTTCAATGTCATTTGCTTAAGAGTGATTTGTCTGATTAAAAAATCCACAGTTCCTCAACAGTAGTTAAAATCGCGGTCAGCTGCTCTCTGGAATACTATTCCCTGTGCTTGTGTGAGGTAGACTTCCCAACCGGGTGAAGAAAACGCTGACAAGTATTAAGTTTTTTTTCCGTTTTTGAATCGAAGGCCCCTTTTTGTTTTGCTCTTCTGGTGCTACAAAGGCCTTCACAGAAGAAACTTCTTGGGGTGACCTGTCTGACAGCTCTGCCGTCTCTGACCTCGCCTCCTGAGGAAAGGGTGATGTGCAGCCACGCCCCCCTCCCCCTTCCCTCGGTGAAGCAGAGGTGCGCGGCTGGCACTCTGTCTCCTGTCTCCCCTGGGGACCGGGGGGCAGCTGGGCGACGATTCTGTGTGGGCAGTTGGCCACCATGTGCATGATGCTCTGACAGCAATGGCACTTCTTTGGCTGCGGAGGTAGACTACATTCTTTAGCATGATGGTCAAGGCCACCACAGTTGTAGCATCTGCAAAGAAATAGGAGAAAAACATCTTAAAAGTAGGTAGAGTGTAAAACTAATGAAAAAAAACAGTGACTATTAAAACAACAATTTGCATAGATATCAATTTTAATGACCAAAGTCCAAAAGCTGTCAATGAGATCAGTTTATTTTAATGTGACTTCTTTATATGTACTATTTACACTGTTTATACTGATTGCTTCGAGGATTACCATCACCAAAATGCTCCAGCCACTTTATAAATTAGTTGTGTGAAACACAACAGCCAGCAAAAAAAAAAAAAAAAAAGGCACCCAAACATGGTATTTCCATAAAGAAATGAGTCACTCAAATTTAATGGGCTATCGTGAGAGAATAGTTTAACCCACTAGATGGCAGTCAACAATAAATCAGAACTCCACCAGCTGGCTTTAAAAATGAGTATAAAAATATAGCTGTTTGCCATGATAGGACTTAACTTGCTCAACATTTAGGAAAATTGTAGCCTGAATTGAGTTTTAGGAACTTCAAGACTTCAGTGTTTATTAGTTTATCCACAGAAGCTAATTTTTGCTGTTATATAACATTTTGAAGGAAATCTGATACCTATGCTGTCTAGTAAAACAAAAACAAATACAAAACTGGTATCTAATGAATCACTCAGTGTGAGGCAAGACAGTGAGAGTCCGAACCACAGCAACGCTGCAAAGAAGTCCGAGGATGGAGACCCATTCAATTTGCTCTGATGCTGTTGGTGACCGGAAAAGTTGCCTTTTTCTCCTATAGAAAGTAGCTTTCCCTTAGAGTAAACGTTCCTAACTTGAAGTAAGCATAAACCTCGTTCTTATTTGTTATTTAAATCTGAGTAAAGAAATTCATTTGCTCAATTTCAATCATAGTTCCCTTTTTCAAACCACAGTTCTAAAAATAGAGACGCGGGCTAGGCTCAGAAGTTAAGAGCACTGACTGCTCTTCTGGAGGACCCGGTTCAATTCTCAGCAGCCACATGGCAGCTCCTAACTGTCTGCAACTCCAGTTCCAGGGAATCCCACACCCTCACACAGACATAAACACAAACAAAACACCAATGTATGTGAAAAATAAAAAGGAATTATCAAAAATGGAGGCACTAAGAAGCACTCACATTTTAAAGTTTTGATCTGAGTCTTAAAGATAGAATTTACTCATTGACTTGTTTCCAAATCAACTGTTTTGAGACGTTTTTATATTAAATTACTTTCCAAGTACACTTATAATTCCATAATTCTCATTATAAAGCATATTATAAATCAGTGTTTTTAAAAAATGAAGAGCAAAATAGATGTAAAAGGTAATATAAGACCATATGACAACAAAAAATATGACTAATTATTTGTATGTTTGAGAACACCAAGCTTAGTTAACTTATTTTATATTTCAAAGACAAACTAATTATTAGTAGCATAACAAGCACTGCATGTAGACACTCAGTATTTTATTTTCTAGAACCAGCTATAAATTAGCAGAAGGTTAACCATCCTCTGCTTCTCCATTTGTCAATATTAGTATCTATTTATTTATTTGTTTGTGTGTCTAATGTATATGTATGCTATATAAATATGTATGACTTTATGCCAGAAAAGGGCATCAGATCTCACTATAGATGGCTGTGAGCCACCATGTGGGTGCTGGGAATTGAACTTAGGACCTCTGGAAGAGCAGCCAGTGCTCTTAACTGCTGAGCCATCTCTTCAACTACCTGTCAATATTAACTTACAGAACAGACAGGATGGGATTCTACTCTTTGTAATAATCAATAGGCATTTATTTATCTTAATAAACTACCTCATATTTTCAAAAGTAAAGAGAAAAGTCAAGAAATAAAGTGTTCCAGTTACTTGCGGCTCAAACACACAACATAGTAAATTAGCAAGCACTGCTATTCAGATACAAGACCTGAGAGGATAAAAGGAAATGATGAAAATTACCAGCCAAAGCCTGAAATTCAGGCCTCAAAACAGACTGGAAAATGTCACCTATGAATATGACCACATCACTTACTCAACTGCTTTCCCATATACTTTTCTTCTATAAGGAGTAGAAAAAATCTTAAGTTAAAGTTGTCTTTTGCCCACCTGTAAGATATTTTTTTTCATTACATTCATGTCCTGTGGTCAGAGTACAGCTAGGGGCTCCTTTCCAAAGACAGAAAATCAAGGCAGACTCCAGGAACAGAGCTGTCTCTCCCGCTGCCCAGCAGCTTCGGTCACTGGATATGTACTGCCTTCTCCAATTCAGGGAGCCATTCTGCTCACTCACTGCACAAGGGCCTGGGTGTCAGAACTCTATGTTTACAGATGGAGTCTTAGATCATTATGTTTTGTGTGCCTGATTGTAAAAGACACTTTAAAGAAAGACACACAATTTTAGTTTCCCTGCATGCCAATGTGCATGTTTACCTGTTCGACTTCTCAGGTATGTGTTAACATTAGACCCCACTACCTTCCACACTGGATGATGAGCATGCACTGTATATATGTGTAGCCTTAAAAGGGGGAAGCAGCATTTATTTCCCTCTTCTATTTAAGCAACAACAATTGCTTTTACTAAGGACACAGATCACAGTCCATTATGAAACCCATCCATCCCAAGGGAATGACATAAAAATGTTAACGTTCAGCTGCATAGATGATACCATAGCCACACATGTGAAACATGCTATACGTGGGTCTAGACCTCTTTGTTCACACTTTATACTTCTCCAGATCAGTTTGTTTTTGTTAGTCAGAATGGATTTTATATTATGATGTGGGTATCAAAATAGTTAGTATATCACACACAGCCACAAACCTAACCCACACAGGGCATAAAGTGTCATGATAAAGGACTGTACAAAGAGAACTATGTCACATTACTACAGATTCCAACAGCCTGGCCTAAAAATTAAAACGATCTGTTTGTCTAGCGTGCAGGAGACCTTGGAACAGATCCTCAGCAGTGTTTAAAAGAATAAACCAATAAATCATCTATGTTCAGTATGTTATAAAATGCTGAGCCAATGGCGCCAAGTAGACTTTCTTCTACACTAAGAATAAAGGTTAACAAAAATGTCCAATTTAACTTTAGAACATTGAGTCCTTTGTGGAATCATCTGATGGATACTTTAACGCCAATGAGGCAGCATACATTCTATAAGTATTACTTACTATAATTTAGAAGATTTTAAAGATAGAAGATTAATAACAGTCAATATTTTTAAGACTATCAAATTAAGATTAAAATTTTTAATTGAGAATTCCATTAGTAGATGGAACAGAAGACCTAAGATGGCAAAATTAAACAAACAAAAAATTCACAAATCTAAGCCTTTCAAAATATTTATTCCACTGCATTATGAAATAAGCAATTGTATATGTACATAGATGTGTTAAAAGCATATCCAAACTTCTGTTATTTCTGTTTTTAAAAATGAAAACTTGGATTTGGGAATCAGAATTTAGATGTAACTGTTACTCTTAGGAAATTTATTTTAATCGAATAAATAAGTAAATTGTATTTTTTTTTCTTTTAGAAAAGATTAATTTACCGGGCTGGAGAGAGAGGTCAGTGGTTAAGAGCATGTACTGCTCTTACAGAGGATACAAGTTCAGGTCCCCATGTTTGGGGCGCTCACAACCTCTGTAACTCTAGCTCCAGAAGGATGGGACACTTGTGGCCTCTACTGGCAGCTGAACTCACTCACATAGACACATACATACATACATACATACATACATACATACATACCTACCTAAAATAAAACCTTCAAAAAGATGTGTATTTGTGTGTATTTATGTGTGCCTGTATGAGTTTATGTGCACTGTGTGTGTGCAGGTGCCCACAAAGGCCAGAGATGTTAGATCCACCGGAACCAGAGTTGCAGGCAGTCCTGAGCCACGTAATGTGAGCGCTGAGAAGAAAACCCAGGTCCTCTAAAAGGTCAGCAAGTGCTCTTAACTGCTAAGCCATCTCCAGCCCAATAAATTGTACTTCCAAATATCAGCCATAATGATTAGAACTGATCTAAACTGGGAGTATCACATTAAAATGCTCTTTTGTAAACAACACTTCAATACCTATAAAGTCTTTATTAGTTGTATGTTTTCCCTTGGCTCCAAAAGTGATTTTTAAAAAAATCAGGGAGTAGTTATACTATAGACATCCAGGTGACTGTCTAAAAATATTATGGAGAAACCACATTGGAATGGCTCCCAGTGTTTGGAAATGATAAGGATTTACAAAGAAATTCAAATCCCTGTCTGAGCTGTTAACAGGAAGCACGGGCAGAGTACAGCAGAAGAGGAAGGGCAAATTTTGGAGAGAAAAGAGGTATAGGAAAGGCATAGATAAATTCTCGGAAACGGAAGATGAGAAGAACCAATACAATCTCTAAACTAGAGGCCATGGGGACTGGAAAGCACTGCAGAAAGCCCTCTAAAGGGCTCCTTTACCATGTGCGATTTTGATTCCATTTAATAAGATCCAGAAACAGGGCAGAGGATGAGTACACACAAGGTCCTGAATTCAATTCTCAACAAGCATGCACACACACACACGCACACACACATACACACACACACACACACACACACACACACACACACACAGGGGGGGGGGATACTAACATTTCTCAGATCAATAGTTTTCTGTCTAATACGCTGGAACATGATTTTGACTTCAATTATCGGTTAGTCAAGCCAGCATGGTAGTGGTGAGAAGTGGATGGGTTGAAGCATTTGTCAGAGAAGCCAAGAGAGCTGAGAAGTAAAGGCCTGAGACTGTAGCTTTTGTTGGGATCACTTTCAGAACCCCACCGTGTGCCAACAGCCTCTGGCTCCTAAGTTGCTGTCCAGGGGCTCACTTGTTCACTACAGGGTCTGTCTCGAAATGTTCAAGAAGAGTCATGAAATTTTAGTAAACCACACAACCAGAGAGGCCCTTTATCAGTACACTATTTTCTAACTTCTCTCAAACAACCCGTAATAAAATTGCTTTTACATTTCATTAGTTTTTATATCCAAATTCCTTTTTAGATTTTTCTTTTATGTATATGAGTGTTTTGCCTGCATACATGCCTATATCACATGTGTGCTTTGTGTCCAAAGAGGCCAGAATAGAGCATCAGGTCCCCTGAAACTAGAGTTACAGATAGTTGACAGCCTCCATGTGGCTGCTAGAATCAGACCCAGGTCCTCTCGAAGACCAGCAAGCACTCTTAACGTGAGCCATCTCTCCAGCCCATATCCAAATTTCTAACACTGCATGCTAATTAAATAAAACATTCTGACAAAGTTCATTTTTATTTTCCAAAAATATCAGTGGTAGTAAAGCTTCCTAGAGAACAAATGTACATTTAATACCAGAAAAAATTTCATTAGTATCTTAGAAATACTGTTATCAGTATCCACCTCCTCTATTACTTATTTTGTGTGTGTGTGTGTGTGTGTGTGTGTGTGTGTGTGTGTGTGTTTATATGTGCACAAATAACTGCAGAGGCAAGAAGAGCCGTTGGAGTCCCTGATGTTGATAAATGAACTTGAATTCTCTACAAGAGTAACTGGTGCTCTAATCAGCTCAGTCATCTCTCCAGACCTTCATCTACTTCATCTATTATTTTAACACACACACACACACACACACACACACACACACACACACACACACGCCAAAGCCGGGTAGTGGTGGCGCATACCTTTAATCCCAGCACTTGGGAGGCAGAGGTAGGTGCATCTCTATGAGTTCAAGGTCAGCCTGGTCTACAAAGCTAGTTCCAGGACAGCCATACAGAGAAACTATACAGAGAAACTATACAGAGAAACTCTGTCTCAAAAAATGAAAAACATAAAAAAAAGGAAGAAAGGAAAAAAGAAAGACAAGACATAATTTGAGGCTGGTGTGGAGACGACTTGGCAGAGTGTGTGCCTAGTATGCACAAGGTCCTAGCTTCAGTCTCTAGCACTGAAGAAAACCAACACATTGAGTGTAATGGTGGCCACCTATAGTTCCAACACTCGGGAAGTAGAAGCAGGAGAATCAAGAGTTCAAGGTCATCCTTGGCTATATAATCAATAGCCTGTGCCACAAAAGTCTCTGTTTACTGTCCTCCATACCCATGAAAAAGAAATCTACATAGAGCAGGGCTAAACACACTATTTACAGAATTAAAATGATCATAATAGATATATTAATGGTTATATTTATATTGAGAACTTACTATGCTTCTGATATGGTACTAGAAGTTTTTAAAATATTGTTTTATAAAACCTGATTTCCATAAATATTTATATTGCATTGAGAGAAATTAAGACTTACGAGTTTGCCTAGAAGGAAATTTTAATTGAAAATAACAAATTTTACTTCATTTTTATTATATAAAAATGTTGATTCCAACCATATTGATTACTTATACTGAATTTGAAACACCAAATTGCACACATCACATCACCACACACACACACACACACACACACACACACACACACACACACACCATTTGAAGCTCACCTTCCCTGAGATATGGGCTTCTTACTATGCTACACACACAGACTCACAGACACACACCATTTGAAGCAGACCTTCCCTGGGATATGGGCTTCTCTTTATGCTTTTTTCTACAAAATGAAAGGCTGGGTTTCAGTCTAGCCCAGACTTTTCCCTAACAAGGGCAGGTTTTATTTCATATTTTAATATTCATATGTTGACAAACTTTTGCCATTTGCAAGAGGGCTTTTCCATTCACTTTAATAACATATTTAAGACTGTACATCAAGTAGCAAGGCGTGATGGCGCACTCCTTTAATCCCAGCACTCCTGAGGCAGAGGCAGGTGGATCTCTGTGAGTTTGAGGCCAGCCTGGTCTATAGAGTGAGTTCCAGGACAGCAAGGGCTGTTACACAGAGAAACCCTGTCTTGTGGCTAGTGGTTGGAGACTGTCAGTCAGTCAAAAGTCTAGGTGGATGGGCTATAACTGGTGCTGTTAGACTGACTCAGCAGTTCTGGTCAGAAGCAGGAAGTCCGACGTCATGGTGTGATGTCTGAAGGAGCTGCAATTCGACTCTGATGGCTAATGTGAATATAAATTGCTAGGGCTGTTACACAGAGAAACCCTGTCTCAAAAAACAAAAACAAACAAACAAAAATTGCATGCGAACCAATAAAATATACTCACCTTTATGGTTCAAAGACACTATATATGATTAAATAATTTTATACATCTTTAAACGCACAGCAAAGCTGATGAAGGGTAAATGATTAGCAAATAGTAAGGCAGCGTTTCATTCCTCCATAAGACACTTTAGTTCCTTTTCAAAGTAACTAAAGAATCAATATGCTGTTTGTATAATGAAGAAAGCAATTATAATTATAGAAATTTATTTCTATTCTATAATACAGTAATGCTGTCATACCACTGGGAATAATAGTGAAAGTCAAATTATAGGATATAGATAAACTTTCACTATTATTTCCAGTGGTATGACAGTCTACTGTATAACAGTAGTCCTAAAATCTTGGAAGCACTTTTTAAAATATTAATTTCTGGGTATACACCGATCAAGTCAGAATCTTTGACATCCAGGCACCAGTACTCTGTGTCTCAAAGCTTTCCAGCAGTTACCTGAGTCCTAAGTCTCTACACTGGTAGTCTTAACAAGGGACACTGTTAATGAACGTGTGAGGAGCAGAGTAGACCTTTCAAGACACTGTTTCAACAGGTCACTGAGGCCTCATGAAGGAAAGGAGAGATGGGAGAAAAAGGAAAGGAAGAAAGGCAGGAATGAGAGAAGTATTTGTAACTTGTTTCTTTCATGGGACATGAAACTGACTCCGTTTCTTGTTGTGGTAGCTGAAAAGCTTTCGATTTCTCACCATCACAGATACTATATAAAACTCCTGAGTTTAACTTTAGAACTGGCTTTTCTGTTCTGAGGCCATTATGCCATTACAAGTACATGAATCAGTAACAGGTTCAAAGTGTGGGTACTTGTGTCATCAAAATGGATGAGAGCTTAACCTTCCTTAATCAACTGCTGCTTTCCCTGAACTTCATCTTCACTACAAATGAACATCTACTGACCTTAATAAGATTTCCTATAGAAACGCTTCATTTGCTATCCTTAGTTGCCTAAATATAATCTTGAAATGCATATACATTTGTTAGGTATATGTATTAGTCACTTTTTGTTGCTGTGATAAAACACCTTGACCAAAGTGATTTGTGGGAGGAAGAATTTACTTTGCTTTATGGTTCCAGAAGGAGAGAGTACAATGTTGAGGGAAGCATGGAAGTAGGAGGCTCAATCAGGAAACGGAAAGATCACATTTCTCTCTATAATATGGAAGCAGAGAGAATGAAGAGGATGTGGGACAAGGCTATGAACTCTCAAAGTACACTCCCCACCTGCCCATAACATACCTCCTCTAGTAAGGTTGCAGCTCCTAAAGGTTCCATAAGCTCCACCAACAGTGCCACCAACTGAGGGTCAAGTGTCAAATTCCTGAGCTTATGGAGGTCATTGATCATTCAAATCACTACAGTTTATAAATAGTCTTGCAAATTTGGTTGGTTTTTAACAGAAAATTTATTTTCCATATTATTTAAAAAATGATCTTCCTCTAATATTTAAGCTGCATGTTCTCTAAAAAAAATATCCTTAGGTAACAAAAACCTATTCTTTATTTCTCTTCTTAAGCCACTCGATTAGATTCTCGGCATTTTCAAAATAAAAGTGAAACTCCAACAATATAATTGCCAATCAGCTCTTTTTAGTGCACAATAAAACAGAGGTGTTTGGATGGCTCTGTCTCCTAGTTCTGGATGGCAGGGACACAAAATGGAACTTGAAACTAAAACTTCTGGAAGAAGAAATGAATTTGCTATCTTCTAATCTCCATTTCAGATTATTTAAACTAAGGTGGGGTTGTAAGAAGTTCAAAGGGGAGTTTCTTACCTGTCAACTACTAAACTCTTTTATTAGTCGGTTATATGATGAGGAATTATCTCTACCTCTTACTGGTTAGTGGGTTCAACTATTTATAATACTCATTCAATCACTTTCCTAAAAGAAAGAGTACTTAAAAATATACACTGTGTGCAAAACTTTACACTAGACTCCAATGACAGGCATGGTGATAATTAGCTGGATAATAAAATTCACATGTTTATGTTGTCACCTTATTTAATGTCTTCTATCTTTTGAACTGCCTCAGGTTTATTAGTGTTTTGGCTCTGATTAATGATGTGGTCTGGCTTGTAACAGCAACTAAAAATGTACCAAAGTACCTTGGAAACCAGCTAAAACACACCAACAGCTCTTCTCGAAAGCCTTTCATCATCTTATAAAGACAACAAGATGATGGAAA
>CABHPP010135366.1:0-12126 GCA_902168425.1 Peromyscus attwateri | reverse complement strand
TTCAATGTCTCAAAATATAACATTTCTAGAACAATAGTGGACATGACCACTGACCTGGGACATGTTTACTGGAGAATCAGCCATTGCTTTCCGTTTCTCTTCTTTGAGTTTCTCTTCCAGGAATAATGAATGATGGCTTGCTGCCCTTTCATATAAGGAGTCAAAAAGGAAAAGCAAAAATTAATACTGAAAGCTGTGAAAGAACAATGAAAAGACCCAAACAACAGATTACAACCAGGTGTCCAGTCAATGATCCCAAATCCAGCAAATCATGGACTGACACAGGAAGCTTGGAGAGAAAACCATTAAACATATTGTTGTCTCCAGAAAAATAGTCTCTTTAACTGATGGAGACATAAGTGCATTTCAAGACAATCCCGAATTAACACAACTGATTTCACTAAAGCAGCACTGCAGATAATAACTTAGAAACAGAAGATACACAGGAGAGTCAGAGGAATCATCCTTGAGAACATGGGAAATAACACTTTTTTTCTTTGTTTTGTTTTTTTGAGACTGGGTTTCTCTGTGAAATAGTCCTGGCTGTCCTTGAACTCACAGAAATCTGCCTGCCTCTGCCTCCCAAATGCTGGGATCAAAGGCGTGCACCACCACCACTGTCAGGCTAGGAAATAATAAATTTCATGTCAAGAATAGATAAATACAGGAGAACTGGAAAGTAATCATCCATAGGCAAGACAGCAAATCACAAATTCTCAAAGAGAAGGAAGAAAAATACTACCATTAATCCAACGATCAACATCAAAAACCAAAACGTAGGGAATGAAAACCCTATCAACAAAATATTTAGCACCAGTGGCACATGTCTTTAATTCCAGCATTTGGGAGGCAGAGGCAGGCAGATCTCTGAGTTCAAGACCAGCATGGTCTACAGAGCTATTTCCAGGACAGCCAGGACTTCACAGAGAAACCCTGTCTAGAAAACCAAAACCAAACAAACAAAAATATCTAGCCACTCTGGAAATCCATAAAGAGAATCCTCAATTAACTAAACAAATCCTCATCTTAAGTAAGTCTAGCACATGACCCAGCTGTTCCATTCCTTGGTATACCCTCAAAGGACTCCACATCCAACTCCACAGATACTTGCTCACCATTGTTCATTGCTGCTCTATTCCCAATAGCTACAAAAGGGAAACAACCTTAATGTCCTTCCACTGACAAATGGGTAATGAAAATATGGCTGATATACACTATGGAATGTGATTCAGCTGTTAAAAAAAAATTGAAATCGCTGGGCGTTGGTGGCGCACACCTTTAGTCCCAGCACTCGGGAGTCAGAGCCAGGCAGATCTATGTGAGGTCCAGGCCAGCCTTGTCTACAGAGCGAGATCCAGGACAGGCACCAAAACTACAGAGAAACCCTGTCTTGAAAAAAATAAAACAAAACAAAAAAAGGGAAATTAAAATCATGAGCTTTTCAGCTAAATGGATGGGCTTAGAAAAGATCATATTGAGTGAGGTAACCCAGACCCAGAAAGACAGACATTGCATGGTCTCTCTCATAGGAAGTTCCTAGCTTCAAATCTTCAGAAGTGAGTACACAACCCAGAGTGACTGCTGTAACCAGAACTCCAGGCATCAGAAGCCTGATTTGAAGCTGATAGTCACAGCTGTCCAAGAGACTCCCAAAACATTGTAGCCTATTGATGTTGCTCATGGTTGCCTCACAGAGGTAGAAGGTGAGTCTCTTGTTGAAGAAGTCATGCACTTTAGACACAGATCCCAAAGGATTAGAGATGGTTATGACCTTAAAGCCTCCTCCCTGGGAACTAGCTTTCATGGTACTAGAAGGCAACATTCAAGCTTCCAAAGGAGGGAGCCAGTGAACAGTCCTACCCAGCAAGGACACCCATGAACCACAACAATGATCTGCACTGCATGATAGCCCTAAGGGTGCAAGAGTTGCACACAGACCTTGGTGGTAACCAAGAGCTTCTTATTGCATTAAGACCCTCTCAAAAAGAGGGAAATCATGCCTGGTATTGGAAACCTAGCTAGTTTCCCTAGAGCTAGTAAAGGCATGGATCTTGGAGGAGAACCTACAATCACTATTTTACCAAATCAGCATAATCCCTAACTGCATTCTGAGTATTTTCCTTATTCACACAGATAAATGTAGTTCTCACACCTCATCAAGAAAAATTCTTTTAGCAATACATGGAAATTATGTAAAGTTGTGATGCCAAGTCTCAACTGACATATAAGGACCAGAACTCATTCACCTCAGGCTCAGAGATCACTGAGAAAGAGGGGTGGAAATAGTGGAAGAGCCAGAGGAACAGGATGTTTGCTGTGACACTGTGTTTCCTAGAAATGTCAGAGAAGCTACACACATGAAATCATACAAACATGGCTGCCTAAACATGAGGTGAACAAGGACAACACCAAGAGACATGCTAACATGGAAGGGAGAAGGCTCATTAGGCCTCAACCCTAGTCAAACACTAAGGAATTCTGAGTGCTGGAAAAACAGTCTTCCCCAGAGAAGAGTACAGCACATAGATATCCATTATCAAATGTTCATCCCTGAAAACATACAGAGTATGTTGCATTTTTATGTTTATGGATACACACAAATATACAACAGCAGTTAAAGAAAAAATAAATGCCTTTGTAAAGTCAAGATTTTGGATCATGTGCATAGAAATAAACAAAAGAATATAACATTTTCTATTATTTCTATGCACATAATAAACAATATCAGAATAGAGATGGTTCAAGCACCTGTTGTTCTTTTATAAACCCAAACTCCAACTTTAGGATTCACATGATATATAGCCATTCAGGAAACAAACACTCATATACATAAAATATACAAATCTATCTTTAGAAAACTGAATAATAAATAAAAATAAGAAAGAGTACAAAATAAAATTCCCTTGAATGAACTAACCAAAGAGATGAAGGAGCGCTACAATTAAAAACTGATTCACTGAAGAAACAGAAGAAAATAACTAGAACATGGAAAAATGATTTATACAGATGGAAGACAGATGGAACTCACAGTATTTCTGAAAGTGGTTTATATAGTCAGTTCAAACTGCATGATATTTGAACATTCTACAACATACTTCATAGAAATAGTAAAGAGAAACCTAGAAATTGTATTGATGCATAAACTCCCTGGGTACAGAACAGCCCTAGGGAAATGTTACAATGCTGGAACCATCCTGGTGTGATTCCAGATGACACTGCAGGGCCACACAACCAGCAGCATCATGGGAGTGGAGAAGACAGACAAATAGCCCAATATACTACAGCAGCAGATCCAGAACCTGCCCAACAGCAATGACCCTGTGAATGCCACCAAAAGACCACAAACATGTGTTGCAGAAGCTATCTATAGTCTCTTCAAACAGTGGCACTGGGAAAAGTATCATCTGCATATAAAAACATGAACCTGGATTCAAGCTCTCCTACCATACAATCAATCACAGACCTTCATCTATGATCTGAAACAGTGAAGCCTGCAGAGCAACACAAAGGGGCAACACTTGTTAGAAGAGCAGGAACTGATAAATAGTACTGTGTAAAGTTAAAAACGTCCAGGGAAATGGTAATAATTAAATGTATGAAGACAGAGTCTACACAGCAGATACATTTATTAGCTACCTATTTATAGTACAATGGATGAAAACCCAGAATCTATCAAAGAAAACTTACAAAGGGAGAAAATAATAATACAACCAATAAATAAGAAAATGTACTGAACAGACTGGGCCAATATGTACATAATAAAAAGCTCTACAGTGTAGATCATAAGATAATATAAACTTAATGTACAGAGATTCCAACTCTGCCTAGTCAGTGTCCACACTCCTGTTCCTAAACAATAACAGATGCATTTCTTTCATTAATTTCTTAAAATTCAAATGGATAATGTTCCATAAAGATGTAAAAGATGTAAATATACTAAAGCATAAAAAAAGAAAAACAATAGCCGAAATTAAAGCATATTTTTTTAACCAAAAATTCATTTCATATCTAAACACACAAGATACTGAGAAAGAAGGATTTTTTTTCAAGATTTATTTATTTATTATGTATACATCATGTATGACTGCAGGCCAGAAGAGGGCACCAGATCTCATTACAGATGGTTGTGAGCCACCATGTTGTTGCTGGCAATTGAACTCAGGACCTCTGGAAGATCAGTCAGTGCTCTTGACCTCTGAGTCATCTCTCCAGCCCAGGATTTAAAACAAAACAAAACAAAAACCAAAAAACCAAAAAAACCAAAAAAAACAATGCCATGACTATGGATAGCAGTAAAGAAGACTGATGATCATAATTACAATAATGACAGAAAAATCAAGAGAAAAGTATCAAAATACAGAATAAAGAGTATAGGCAAATGATAAAATGGCCCATTAATAGAAAGTTCTTTGATCAGCAGGGATGCATGTCACAAAACCTGGAATGCATATATCCAAAGCAAATATAAAACAGGAGAATACATAAATCATGTGAAAACTGTCAAATTGCCTCAAGTTCTTTTCAAACAGAAGAAGACAACCTAGAAGGAGGCTGGTCTTCTCTAAGACTCCAAGCAACTCCCATTACAATCCTATTTTCTTATTTTACAGAAAGTAATCCTGAAAGTACCAAGGAACAGCAAAGAGCCAGAAAATACTAAGAGGATCAAATGTAGAGTTGATCTCACAGTGTGTTACAATTACAGCAACGGAAGCCATGTGGTGGTGGTGGTGGTGGTGGTGTTGGTGGTGGTGGTGGTGGTAATGACTTTAATCTCAGCACTTGGGAGGCAGAGGCAGGGGGAATCTCTGTGAGTTTGAGGCCAGCCTGGTCCATAGATTGAGTTCCAGGACAGGCTCCAAAGCTACAGAGAAACCCTGTCTCAAAAAACCAATACAAAACAAAACAAAACAAAAAAAACAATTACAGCAATGGAAACCACTTGGAAATGTCATGACAACAGACAACAGGAAATATCCATGGGAAGACAGTACAGATGGAGTTTAATAGTCTGTAAATGTACTTCCTGATTCTTATCAAAACTCTGTTGGCATTATTTTCAGGAAGGGAGACATTAACACTAGAAGGTAGAGAATGTGTTAGACAACTAAAACTCAAAAATTCTGTAAACAAATAATCCTGGAGGTATTAATTTTCATCATTGTATAATATATTAAAATCATAGATATGAAAGAAAATTAATATTGGTTTGAAGACATGATCAGTGATGTGCATGGAAAAAAGACAACATCACTCACATGCTTAGTCAAAAACAATTTTATTTGCCTCCTAGTATGAATTCTTCTGTAGAACCTGTTGTCATACCTGCAATACGATAATTGTGACATTTTTCCCAGTGGAAGTCTCCAGAAATATTTCTAGTGGCAAAAGCTATTTCATGTCCCACTCCCACATTCATTTGAACCCCTTGGAATCAATCTTCACCAATCCCTCCAAATACCTAGATCCTTAGCCGCTGTCTCCTCTTTCTCCATCTTCCAGGCCTTTGTTCTGCTGTGAGCAAGTCTGGGTGATCAGTGAGATTCTTCAGAAAGCACCTGGATTTCTAACACAGTACTGTGCTCAGTAGATGAAGAGGAATCTACAAGTGATTCCCCAATTGTCATGCAGGGTCAGAATACTGAAAATATTTAGAAAGCATTTTCAGTTAGAGTAACTTGAATGTCACTTCTAATCACAGTTCATTCAAATCTCAGGGGCAGAAATGGAACTGAATGATTGGGATGAGAATATCATACACTAGTGAGGTTCTGAATTTATCAGGGCCAGATATGATGGAAGCCTTACACCTCTGAAAAGGACTCACAAGAACAGAGACCATTTCATGAAATTTTTCTGAAATGAACACGAAATTGTTCCCCTGAGGATTTCACTTTACTCTGTGAGATGTTACACAGGTCAACACAATAGTTTTCCCAGGAGCCCTGAGCAAGAGCAAGGGAGACTATAAGAAAACTATTCTCAACCATAGAAATCAGAATTCTGCAATTCTGCAACATTCAGTCTCTGTACAAAGCCCCTAGGGAAGGGTCAGGTATTGCCCCTCCTCCTGGGAGAAGTCCACATTCACACAACTGGCTGTCAACAGATCACAAAAAAGAACAGTTAGAAAGGTTGTGTTGGTGCACACTTTTAAATCCTAGCACTTGGCAGAAACAGGTGGGTGAAACTCTTGTGAGTTCCAGACCAGCCTGGTCTACATGGATGAGTTTGGGCCAGACAGAGCAACACTGTGAGTTCAGGTCTCAAACACAGCAAACACAAGAACCAAAAAAATAACAGTTTGGTCATGTGTCCATGGACAGGAGTCTTTTCCTGAACTGAGGATACAAAAGACTATTGTAGACATTTTTCTGATGTAGATGAGTTGTTATAAGTATTCAAAAGACACTTTCTAATAACATCCTACTCTATAATGTTCTTTCTTTTTTGTTTTTGTCTTTTTATTTTGTTTTGTTTTGAGATAGGGTTTCTCTGTGCACATATCTCAGACAGAAAATTAATGGTGAGTAAAAAGTTTAGTTTTAAATGTTAATGTTTACAACCATACAAGGGGAACTGGCAACACCACACACACACACACACACACACACACACACCTGATTCACTTCAATCTGCAGGCATTTCTGCAGGGTAACAGTCGGCCAGTGGAAAATCCTCTGTCCCTGGCCTGCCCAGAGACTCAAGAGTCTTGGAAATTCCACCCTGAGTCCCTGTTAATGGCCAGTGTTTCAGCCTTCATCGCCAAGCAATACTTCCGGCCCCAATGTACTTTCCCACTAGGTCACAGCACACACTACAAAGACACTACAAAAGCCGACCTAGCCCTCTGATGTCTCATTCCTTACAGTGGAAACCACTGTTCTGTGTCTCCAATAAATCTGTGTGAGTGCTGTTGCCTGGAGTGACTTGTGTTTGTTATTCCTTGTCTCCCGACTGCAAAGATGCCCTTGCTCTGAAAAAACCTTACCTCTTTTCATGACTAATACCTAAGACTTTTCCAGGGATGCCAAGTCCTCAGATACCCACCTATAGCATGGGATTTAGCGTGGAAGAATGTAGATTTCAAGAGCTTTATCCTTTCACCCAAAGCAAAGAGAATTGTGTTTGCAAATCTCAAAAGATAAATTGAAATATTCGATTATATCATTCTTACAAGACTATTTCGGTAATCAGAAGATCAATTAAAAAAAAAAAAAACTGGCTTATTCCATACACTATGGAAAAGACATCCTCAGCAGAACTTCAGATCCAGCTTCCTTATGAACATTAGAGAAACTGCTCGCACTCCTGGTCCCTTCCCTCCCGTGTCCCAGCCCCGCAGCTCCTCTGACCTGGGAGGTTCCAGGGCCGCCGGGCTGCGGTTCCCGCCACTGCGCTGCTGACTGGTGACTTTCCCAGGCCGCCCCGCGCGGCGACTGCGGCTCCGGGGAGATTTCGTGTCCCCGCGACACCCCGCCGTGTCCTCCGCTCCCAGGGCTGCACCACGCGGTTCTCCACGGTTCAGGCCCTGGAGCAGCGACAGGGAATGGGCACTTGACACTTCTGGCTTCGGCTCCTCGGCCCAATTTACCGTGCCTCAGTAGCGCCCCTTCCCGGCTTCCGTTATGTTACTCCTCTATACACCCCTCCACTACCTCATCAACCGCCAATAACCTCCTTCAACCGCTATTTCCGGTTGTGTGTCCCCGCCCCACTGAACTGTCCCTCCCACTGGGTCTCAGGCTGCCTTCCACACAGCTCCAGCTGTCAGGCTGCCCTGGACCCGCTCTGCACAGCCTCCCCACATGCTCGCTGCCAGCCTAGACCAGAACTGCATCTAGGAGGACGCTGCACGCCGGTATCTGACCCCCACAGTGAGTTCTGAACCCTTCAGATAAAACACAGCAGCCTAACCTCGATTTGACTACCAGCCTCCCGGGCTTCAACTTACAGAAAATATAACACGCTAAATTCAAATGCCAGCGTCCCATCGCTAACACAAACATGAGAAACCAAAACCAAATACTGCAATAGAGCCTTGGGGAGAGACCTTTCAGGAACTTGGATTTTGAAAAGAATTAGGTGTCTCAAGAAATCAGTGATTAATCCATTGCTAACAGCCCAGAGCTGAGTACATCCCGCGCTGTACTGCTCTCCGTACTAGATAGTAAGTAGCCTTGCCATTTTATTAACTCAGAAATCAGTTTGTCTTCTGTAACTCACGCTAAAGGTGCTTTGAGATAAAACTGAAAATTTCTTTGGCGGAAAAATGAAATGCTGATTGCACAGATTGTTAGCTGTTCTTGTTGAAGAAAATAAGTAAGGTTTGTGGTCCCAGTCCTAAAAATGTCAGTTACACCATCCCATCTATGGCTCTGGGAATGTTGAGTATGAAGATGTGGAAAAGAAATAAGAAGGGAAAGGGGAGAAAGGACTAAGACATGTCATTCTGTAGACTCCACATAGCTGTTGTAATCAGTAACCAACAGCAACTGTACTGACCTGCATGGACCTCACAGAAGACCACAATCAGTCTAGGAAAGGGAAAGGCTCACAGGACCTACCTTTACCTCTCAAATGTTGGCAATGGATGCATTGTAGAAGAAGAATCACTACCTTTAGCTGTAGTCCTCTGATGAGCCCACCAGTTTCAGACACATATCTGTAAACCCACAGTCTCACTCATGGCCCTGGTTAATCTCAGTGGGGCCCAAAGCAAACTGAATGGAGATGAACACAACAGAGATTTGTTGGAATTGTGGACAAGGATAGTAGAGAGGTAGGAGGTGAGAGTGGGCAGTATTTGAGGCACACGCGTGCGCGCGCGCGCGCGCGCACACACACACACACACACACACACACACACATACACACACACAGCTAATAATATTTTTTAAATGAGCAGGTCAGTCTGTAATTTCTTTTTGGTTGTATCAGTGCCTGGTTTAATATCAGGCAATACTAAGATCAGGAAGCCTTCCTTTATGTGTCAAGAAGTATTTTAAGTAGCTTTGCTGTTCTTTGTAGTTCTGATGGAATCCTGTCAATCTGGTCATGGGGTTGTCTTAAGGGGGCATTTTATTCCTGTTTCAGTACTTCTGTTTACATTATTTATATCATGTTGTTGAAATTTGGTATGTTGTATGCACCTGGAAACTCATCTATTTCCATTAGAGTTTCCAACTCAGTGGAATGGAAGTCTTAATGTTAGTAGACATAAGATCCCCTTTTTAACTCATTTCAAGTAGGCTGTGCTGTAAACTTGGTAATTGTTATCACATGGGTAACAAAAAGTTATGATGTTCATAACAAAGTTATGAAATGGATGACAACAAGTTATGTATGGTTGGGTGAGGTCATGCAAGCCTTTGAACCCCAGCACACAGGAGGCAGGGGCAAGGGGAACTCTGAGTTCAATGGCAGCCTGGTTTGCAGAGTGAGTCTAGGACAGCTGGCCTAGACACAGAGAGACCCTGTCTTAAAGTAAACTCCTTCCCGAAAAATAGCTTTCATGCCACCAGAAGCACCATATAAACTTCCAGAGGAGGGAGCCAAACAACAGTCCTAACCAGCTATGGTGCCTATGAACCACATCAATGATCATCCTGGCACAACTGCCCAAGGGTGCAGCAGTGGCAAGCATACCTTCGTGGTAAGAAACAGCTCTCTAGTTGGACTTAAGACCCTTTTAACAAAAGGGAAACCATGACTGGTGCTGGTGAAGTGGTGAATCTTGGAGGAGAACCTGCAACCACCACTTTACTAAACCAGCATAATCCCTAACAAGAAATCTAAACATTTTTCCTTGTGCCCACAAATAAGCATGATCTTCATCCCTCATCAGGAAACTTCTCTTTGCAACAGACAGAGGCCACTACAAAAAAACAACTAATCAAATGCAGAATTGTGGAGGCCAGACTCATTGGATTACATCTACAAAACACTCCTGTACCTAAGGCTAAAGGAATATTTTTGAAGAGGGGGTAGAAAGATTGTAAGAGCCAGAGGATCAAGGAGTTTGCTGTGGAGTTGTGTTTCCTAGTAAGACCAGAATCAATACCCATAAAATCTTTCCAACATGACTGCCCAACGGGAACTGATCAAGGACAACAATGGACATGCCAAAGTGGATGGGGAAAGCCCACAAGACCTCAACCACACACAGAGAACTACAGGCAACTGGGGAATGCTAGGAGCAGGAGAAATGGTGTCCCTCAGAGAAGGGCAAACCAGTTGATTATCTAATACCAAATGGTAAGCATTGAAAACATACATGCAGGTAACATCGTATGAAGAGAGTAAGTTATATTGAGAAATATATATGTATCTACATGTATGTATCAGTGTGCAATAACAATTAATGAAAAAAGAGGCCATGAATTTGAAAGAGATCAGAGAGGGGTATATGGGAGGATTTGTGGGAGGAAATCGAAAGGTGAAATAATACAATTATATAATAATCTCAAAACTAAAACAGTAAAAACAAAAGCAAAAATAAAACAAAGGAACAAACAAACACAAACTAAAGAAAAAGGTTTTATACCTATCAGAAAATACAGAGTAGGGCTCCTTTAAGCTCCCATGTCACCTTAGTTAGAATGGCCAAATCAGGAATAGAAATGATAACTAACATAGGCATAAATATGGGGAAAGGAGGTCATACACTGGTCTGGGATTGAGAAGTAGAAGGTGAACTTTTAAAATCAGTCTAGATGATCTCAAAAAAAGAAAAAAGAAAAAAGAAAACTACTGTGACCCCAATTACAGAACAGATGTGTGACACTCTTCCTGTGGAAACAATGACGAACATCTACTTATCACAGATAAGGAACCAATGACAAGCCAAAATTGGGAAACCAATGGAGTCACATGATAAACAGTGAGGCTCCTTTATCTTTATAGAGGTGCTTTGTCTGCATGCATGTCTGTGCACCATGTGTGTTTCTGGTGCCCCCAGAGGCCAGAAGAGTATGCTGGATGCCCTGGATTTGAGGTTACAGATTGAGTGCCTGTGTAAGGGTGCTGGGATTCTAAGTGAATCTTCTGAAAGAGCAGACAGTGCTCTTAACCACTGAGTCATCCCTAAGAACAGTGAACCCGTGAGGTTTTTTTTTTGGGTAACTTGCAGGAGTGTGGGTGAGGGGTTACTTAGAGAAACATAAAGGACTTATGACAGCTGCATTATGACATTCTGTGGGTGATGGCTAATAATGCTAGAAACCTGGGGGTCACTGCACAGCTTGCAGGCAGCTCAAGGGAGGTCGGACGTGTCTTTCAAGCCACTCACTACCTCCTCCAGTCAGATTGTCTTGTCTGGTCCAGGCAGCTTGACTGTGTCTGCTCCATGGTTGTTCTGGCATCTTTTGTGCAGTTCAGCTTGTCTGACAGTGTCAGCAGTCCTTACCGATCATATATGCTTATGAGGTAGGAGAGCACTAATGAATCTTGCCAAGTTCTGGAACTTCCAGAAGCTATTAAGTTGTCTATTTCTAAGCTTCGTGACTTTCTCTGCAGAATGAAGTATTTTACCTCTCACTAGAGCATCCCATTCCGTTACCTTTCTTTTAATATCCCGACTTTTGAGGGCCTTCCTCCAAGATGAAAGGGTTGAATCTCAGAGGAAGCTTATACAAAGTAACCACTCCTTTTTGTTTTGTGTTCAAGTAGTATACTACACGAAGAAGCCAGGAAGCAGGAAGAGAGGGTGGTAGGTAGACTAGAGGTGATATGAAATGAGAGAGTGGGTATTCAGGGGGCAGAATGGTTCAAGTGTGTAGTGGAGTGGTGGGAAGAGAGGGCCTGCTGAAAGGTCAACTCAAGTGAGATGTCCATGAGGAAACTACATGGGAACCCATTTTGCAACCCAGGTAGATAATATAAGTGGGTATTATTGTATAATAATAGAGGATAGTAGAACACTTGTGGTATAAAATAATGAGCATTGGATAATGTGTACTAAATGTTTAACTGGGCATGGAGCAGGAAGAAAGGAGGAAGAATGGGATGGTCAGCCAAGAGGAAGGACGTCTGAAGTGTTATGAAATCCCACTGTCTTACAAGTTAATAGGAAATACAATTTTTAAAACTGTGAACACAGGTGTCCTATGTGGGTAAATAATGCTG
>CABHPP010135364.1:0-20791 GCA_902168425.1 Peromyscus attwateri | reverse complement strand
TTGTGTTCAATTCCTTACTCTTTTGAGTAACCCAAGTTTCAACTGGATCAATTTTAATACCAAATACCCTACATAAGGGTATTTGGTATTAATCTTAACACCCACATTTTTCCAAAACAAGTACAGCTTAATATTTAATAATGAAGATCTTCCTTTCATATTTAAAACAAAACAAATTCAATAGGGAGTTAAAAAATGTGAATAGTTAAAGGTCTTTCTGACATAAATTTTAATAAGAACATTTTATTCAATACTCTTGAGTATCAAGTGATATTTAAATTTTACCAATACATCAGAGGAGACAAAAGCTCAATTATCTGTTAAATATATGTAACATCACTTAATATATGATCATTAGGATAGAAAAAATAACATATTTTCACTTTAAATAAAATTGATGTATGATTTTGTTGATCAATAAAGTATGTTCAGTTCATAAATAAACTAATGCTATTCAATGCTGTACTTAAGCATTAAAGCTAATATAGAAAAATTCTCAACTGGTAAATAACTGGCACTGTATGAATGCCATTTCAGTGTGATAATGTAAAATACAAATATAGTAGCAGGCATTTTCTAAAACCCTCCCAATACATATTTCCCTCAGTTATACCAACGTTTTGATCAGAGTTTCATTTATGTTGTATTTCTGAGTAATGTTCCCTCTGTGTTGATGAGATGATAGAGTCAATGCCCCCTGAACCTAAGTCTAGTATAACTCCTTTTTCCTGGACAATGATATTTAATTGCAAGGACTTTCAGGTTCTCGCCTGTGTTTTCATTTCAGATTAGTGCCTCTTGCTTAAAGCTTGCTTTGATTGTAACATAGAGAAATGAATTATGTACATCCCTTGTAATATGCAGAGAGTATACTGTAGAGCAATGAGATCCATAATCTGATTATATGTACTTTTATATGTACACAGAATTCTGATCTGTCACCAGGCCTAGAAAACTAGATCTCTTGGTTGAATTTGCAGAACCTGACGGTCATCAGGTGTCTCTCTTGTTTCAGTTATGTTCCTCTGCATCATTCCCGTTAACTTGCTTGTATGGTGAAAACATAGTCTCAGGAAGATCTGCACAGCAAAAATAACATTTTCCTGCAATGAGATTTTATGAGAAATTGACTAAACAATAATGAAGAAAAGCATTAAATTGAAGGTTGTTAATTTTATGTTTATAGTTTTACATCTAGCATTTATTTATAGCACTACCAAATTTCAATAGACTTAAATTTGATACAGTATGTATTCTGAATTTTGAACTATTATTAAGTAGTGTTTTTATATCAAACTATTAATGAATGTTGACCTACATTGTGTGAAGTTGTTAGAAATTTGGGGGCATTTATAAAACAGAATCTGAATATTATTTCCTTTTATTTATAAATAAAGAAAATATATTTAAAACTAATGAACTAAATGCGATTAATACTCTTTGTATAAACAATTAATACCCATAAGACTTATAATCACAAAATAGTGGTGATTTTGATATTATTTGTGTTACAATATTTACATGAATTTAGTATGATCGGCTGAAATTTAATGACTACAATGACTTTGTTACATGTATTTTCATAAACTAATTAATAGACAAATCTGCTACTAATGTGAAGTAATATTTCCTTAGATAATTTATAAATATAGAAATAAGTTTACTGCAGAACTTTTTTTTATTACAGAGAAAAATATTAGAATATAACCTTGTATTGAATTTTTAGTACTGACACCAGGCACATGCTAAACAAGAATCTTAAGACTGACACTACATATGTCCCCCTACCCAGAATGGAATGGCAATGTAAATCAACTGGGTTGTTCACAAAGCTTGGCTTCAAATTCTAGATTGTAAGTGGCTAGCTGGCTAAAACGCATTCTATTCCTAGATGTTCTCAAATTCTTAATGGGAAGAGGACAGTGCTTTTTTCAGAAGGATGCCTGAACTAAATCAAAGAATGATTTTGTATATTAATAGATATAAATTCCGAGAGCTACTTTGCTATAGTTTGCAAGACATCAATTCATATATATATATATATAAAATCAATTTATAAATACTAAAACATGCTAATTTAAATTTAAATTTCTCAACCTTTTGGATGACACTCATATACACCTTTAAGAAATCAGATATAATCAAGTCTATTTTATTCTAAAGAAATCAGTAAGTCAGTGTGTTAATTTTAATGTAAGACTTTAAAATACTATTGGTAAAATGCTATGACAGATAACATGAATGAAACATTTCCTATAAAATTGTGCTTCTTAATACTCTTTTGTTGGAAACTTAAAATGTGCTTACTGATGCAATGCTAGCACTAATGTTCTGACACCCATAGCTGTAGCCATTACTTCCTGATTGAATTTCAGAGCTGCTCCACAAGTTAAAACCCATACCTAGCACCATATTGGTCCTAAGAACTATTAATACTCTGCTGAATGGACATAATAGTAAACTGATTACTAGTGACTTATCGTTATATCCATGTTTTATTGCATCCGTTAAACCTTATCAGAGAAGCTTTTTTTTTTTTTTTTTTTTTTGCAGTGGATGGAGATTAACACAGAGAGCCTCAACTGGTGGAACTGTAGAGATTAAAAGACTATGATATGTTCAGGCCTAAAATGGACCTCTACAGCATACTCTCTCTAGCCAAAGCTAAGAGGATCATGGTGGAAAGGGGGCAGAAGGATTGTATGGGTTATATATAGATGGTGGATAGCTACAAGGAAACTTTCTTTATGGACACTACAGGGAAGTTGTGAATACGAGTTGGCAGAAACTGAGACAGCAAGACATAACAAGACTCAGGCAGACAAAATTCCATCATGGAGAGAAGAGTGGGGCACTGAGGTCCAATCCTAGCTGAAGAGCTATTGGCAGTTTGTAGTTGCTGGGAGAGGAAAAGTCAGTTTCCTTTAACAGTATGGCCCCTGGTGGATAGATCACCTCTGATATCAAAGAGCAAATGGGTAGCATAAACTGTATTTGATAGGATAAAATAAAAAAGGAAGTTCAGGGAAGTTATGAATATGATCAAACTCGTATGAAATTCTCAGAGAACTTACAACAAAGAGGAAGCAAATATTAGTGGTCAGTAAATAAGGAAAGAACTGGGATGAGCGGCAGAAAAGTGTGAATTAACCAAAAATCACTATTGGACCGTATCAAAGAACTAATGAAAATGAAGAAAAAAACAAAACTAAAAGAGGTGTATGAGATTTATGACTGATTTTTCTTTATTATAAAAGTCTTTGTAGAGTATTATGAAAACATTGTCACCTCAATGTTTACTTTTTCTCAGTATAGTATTAAAAAAATAAAAGAAATTAGGCATTTTGATATAATCTTTCACATTAACTTGTCAGAGTTAAATAAATTTTCTGTTAAAGTCAATTGATATTACAAATCAGTTAGTTTAGGAGGAACACCTTAAATATATTAGAATTTTCAACTTATTAATATAAAAATTATAGCCATTTATTTAGAAAATCATTAATATTTCCTAGCATGATGTTTTTGAAAGTGGTTACATTAGGTTAAAAACCTAAAAATATGAACAAAGTATGTTCTGAACTAAATTATTGACATTAATTGTTAAATTGATTCATGGAAATTTATCATTATTGCATAAAGTATTAATAGCATGTATGTGGAGGTGAGGTGAGTTACTTATACTATTTTTCTATATATTTGGAACGTTTGCATTATAAAGATTTATATAAATAAAACTGTTTTCAAAATAATTGAATATGATTAATTATTAATAAGTATTGAAGCACATAACTTCATAATTTTATTATTCAAATTGGCTTTAATATTACAGTTGGAAGATAATATCATTTCACCATTCTTTTCACTGTTTTGAAGAGATTATTGTTTGTTAAGTTGTATATAAAATTTTATAGGCTGTATAAAACAATAATGTAAGTTGACAACTGTTCTTACCACGTTATTGTAATATAATAGACAATTATAAAAAATCATTTACTCATTGAGAAAAACTTAAAATCTGGACATTAAGTCAATAGCTAAGCATTATCCATAAGTATTAAATTCTTTTTTTTTTTTCCCCCGAGACAGGGTTTCTCTGTGTAACTTTGCGCCTTTCCTGGAACTCACTATATAGCCCAGGCTTGCCTCGAACTCACGAAGACCCGCCTGCCTCTGCCTCCCGAGTGCTGGGATTAAAGGCATGCGCCACCGCCACCCGGCTAGCAAGTATTAAATTCTAAATGACTAGGTGATTCTAAATTTTGAAGTATAAATTTATTCTTTGTACTGCAGACTTTACTAAGTAACGTCTAAAATCAATTTGTTGAGATTACCATAAATAGTTAATAAAAATAGTATCAAATAAATTTAAAAATTCTCATATTATCATGGCAATGTAACTTAATATTATAATGATAGGTCTCTATATCCTTGATATATATGAACTATTTTTTTAAAATACTAAAAGTAATACTAGCAAAACTGGAGAAATAACACTAAAATTACTTACAAGAGAAAATTGTATCCAATTTATGATTTGTGCATGCATGTATGTGTGTTTGCTTTGGCTTTTTGAGACAGGGTTTCTCTGTGTAGCCCTGACTGTTTAGAAACTGGCTCTGTAGACCAGGCTGGTCTTGAACTCACAGATCTGCTTGTGGATAAAATGTAAGCTGTTTGCTACTGCTCAAGTTGCCATGTCTGAGAAGGAGAAGACACAAAGTCCTTAACCAATTAGCTATTTGCAATTGATAATGGGAGAGGGAAAATCATTATTCTCCAATGGATCATCACCAGGTATGTCCATCACATTCCAGGGCAGGCTTCATGCTCAAGACTTGTTGGCCAACACAGAACAGAATGGATTCGATGGTTCTTTTGGTGTACATTTTTATTTATTTTTCCTCATTAATTATCTTTTATTTGTTTTGTTCGTCTGTTTTGACTTTGAGTTTTGAGATATTTTTCCTCTGGTGTTTTGTTTGTTTTCTTTCTGAGAGAGATAATAAATTCGTGATATTTTTTTAATATTTTAAGGAAAGAACTGTGGCAAAATAAGTCATAAACAGCTTTTAAAGTTAAGTTTATAATAATAAAGTTCATAGTTCATTTAAATTATTTTATAATGTTTTATTTTTGTCACTGATTACTGTCTAATATTAAAAATATAACTAGATATAAAGTATGGATATTAATTTTAGCTAGCTGAAAGATGTATATGCTAGAATAACTCATTCCAGTGTTCTTACAGAAAGAAAAAAGTGAAATGATAACTGGTCTACTTTAGTATTTCTTTGTTATTTTAAATCACACTTTGCTGATTCAAGGCTATTGAAATCCCGTTGAGGCTGCTCAGCTAACTGTTTCTACTAATAGCTCCCATTACATTATCCAAGTTAAAGGAGTGATTAAAATATCTCCATGAACACCATAATTTTCATGTAGAAATCTTGCTGAAGTGATACATCAAAATTCCTTTTTCCCCCATAAACTAAGCAGTCTCACACCAAGTATCTCAAAAGCTAAGGAAAATGAGTGTTATCTGAGAATCTCACCTTTACATTCTTCAAATTACCATCATAAGAACAGAGCTAAAGATAAAACTTTAAAAAAATAATCACAAAAGAGAACACATTTTTTAGCTTTTAAAACTCCATCTTAAATGATTAGTATCTTGACCAATAATCTATAGAGACTCTATCAGCTCAGGAAGTACAATCATCTTAAAGTTAAAGTGTTCCCTCATTTGACAAGACAAAGCAATGTCCTATGTCATACTATGAATTATATAGGAATAATTGTCAGTGTCAAATTTCTGGCCATGGTAATAAAGAACTATCATTCATTTTATTGCTGGAGAGAATCACTGTTTCTTATTCATACCAACACAGTACTTCCATTATTTCTTATAAAAAGCCTTGGCAATACTTCAAAATGAGTGTTATTACAAAATATTCTGTTTCAGCATGGTAAATATATGGTTTGCTTTTCCATTATCCTCCCAGCACTCTGAAGAGGACTTTACTTTGGTTATGCAGATCTGCTGTCAAGTGAGAAAAACTCTCAGACTTTGCCTTCCTCAAAGAATGGAAGGCATTTTCTGGAAGTCTGCTCACACTCATGACTGCATTGCCACATGCCAAGAATCTTTACTGACTTCTTATTTTTACACTAGCACTTGACTATGAAGCTTCCTTGGCTACAGTAACATGTTTAGGAGTCAAAAATATTTGACATATATTAAATACTTGAGTAAAATGAAAAATTCTAAACGTACTCCTTTTTAATTGCCAAATGGTTTTAATCACCAAAAGAGTCACAATTAAATCATACTTTGATATTTTTTAATGTTAAAAATGATGATATTGAGTATAATGTTTGCCAGTACGCCCAATCAATTATGTATGAGTACTACAGTACAGTAATATGACTGAAAGATTCCCTAAAACTTATTACAGCTAATTCTTAAAGGCAAAGTTTGAAAAAAAATTGCCTAAAATCATTTTAGAAAATTTCCATAAAACTCTTCATAGTAAGGAATAATTTCATATTATTAATATTAAAATTATTTTACCTGATAATTGAGGGCATCTTATGATTCACTTTTATTTTTATGTATGAAAGTATATGTATGTTTTCTTGTGTATGTTTGACTTCTCTATGCAGGTACCCTCAAAAGCCAAAAGAGGACTTTGAATTTGGTGAAGCTGGACTCACAGGAGGTTATGAGTACCCAATAATACTGATAGGAATAGGACTATGATTCTTTAGAAAAATAGCCATATCATCCAAGTCCACTACTTGTGAATATATACAAAGAATGTTATAACAGAAAGGGAAAGGATTTTAATTTTTCTGTAATTTTATATGGAATGGTATAAGATAAAATGCAAATAAAATTAGGAAATAATTTAATTATGAATATAAGCTGTCAGAATTATAAAATCTCATATTAATTTGTCAGGTTACTTTGGAAACAATACAAAAATAATATAAAGGTTGTAATGGGCCAATACACTGATCTAAATATTTATTAAATTAACAGTTAGTAAATTATATGAAAAAATTGTATGATATTGATAATAAATAACTACCTTTAACACATGATCTGGAATTTAATTTGATCATTATGAACTTAATCTAGCCACTGTAGTATTTTAAATCATGTGCACTACTCCCTTGAAATTCATTTGTAATAAAATAATTGCATTCATTTTGGTCCAGCTTCTATCTAGTTTTGTTCAATTTTTTTTTTGCTAATTTGATGGTTTTGGTTTTGGTGCTGTTTATTTTCAGGTTTTGAAGCTATCTTAAGTTATTTTGATGTTACAATTAATATCTCTTCAATTCAAAGAATCATTCCTTTACATTGATGATATTTTTATCTATAATTTCTTTTCATTTTATATTTATTGGATTTTCTATTATAATATCTTTTAGTCAATAATGTAGTAGTATGTACTAATTGTTTTTTGTCAACTGTTCAAAACCTACACTTATTTACAAATAGGGGATCATAATTGAGAAAATACTTCCATATAATTAGCCTGTAGGCAAGTCTGTGAGGTATTATCTTAATTAATTATTGTGTAGGAAGGCCTAGATTACTACGTTGGTGTCATCTCTAGGTTTTAGATCTGGGTTATATAAGAAATCAGGATGAGCAAAGCACATGTGAACAAGCCAGTAATAATGATTTCTCCTCTTCAGTTCCTGACCTGAGTTTCTGACTTTGTTTGATGATGGACTATAAACAATAAGCTGAAATAAACCCTTTCACTCCCAAGTTGCTTTCAGTCATGGTATTTTATCATTGCAATAGAAACCCTAGGACACAGTATTAAAAATGAATGCAAGAATTACATTTTTTAAAAAATAGATCTTTTTTTTCTGTAAAAGTTTTTCCATAAAAATTCCATAAGCTTTGGTAATTTTGCTATTTGCATGTAATCAATCTTTTAAGATCAAACTTTGTACATGGAAACTTGGGTGCCTACCTATTCTTGTTCCACCACTACCCTTCTAGTAGTCATTTTTGAGAGGGAGATAGCTGAAATGTCACATTAATTCAAACCGATCTACTTCTAGAATTAATTTTCTCTTACTTTTTTGTTGCTCCTGCAGGGATTAGTTAGTTTCAATTGATTGATAGAACAGACTATCAACAGATAAATCTATTTCTGATGCTGTGTGTAAAGCATGAAAAATATATTAATGCAATAGTCATATTTTACATATAGTAAAATATTCATTTTAATTGGTAATTTTATATATTCATTGCACAATTTTGACTATTGAGCATTGTTATGAATGAAGGGATACTGTCACACACACACACACACACACACAAAAAAAAAAAAAAAACAGACTAAGATTCTGTGGAGTTCTCAGCCCTAAATGGGACATTTGTGTTGTGGAATATTACTTTAACTATGTAAATGTATGATGCATTTGTTATTTATTTATTTGTTATTTATTGTTATTTATTTGTTATTATGAATTTGTTCAATTATGTAAAGGCATGTTGCTTTTGTTCATGGTGCATTTGTTTAGTTATATAAAGATGTGTTGCTGTTTCACCTTACCTGCCTAAGGTATCTGATTGGTCTAATAAAAAACTGAATGGTCAATAGCTAGGTAGCATAGGGAAGGATAGGCAGGACTGGTAGACAGAAAGAATAAGTTGGAATAATCTAGGCTTGGGAGAAGAGAGAATGAGGCAGAGAGAGAGGGAAACACCCAAGCCCTCCAGCCAGGCAGCCACCAGACAAACAGACGCAGAGTAGGACATACAGAATGAAAGAAAAGTGAAAAGCACTGAGGCAAAATGTAGATGAAGAGAAATAGGTTAAATTATAAGAAGTGAGACAAGCATAAGGCCGAGTATTCACAACTAATAATAAATCCTTGTGTCATTATTTGGGAGCTGGTTGGTGGCCCAAAAGAAAGCCTGCTGCATGTTTGTATCACATCCTTTCCTCCCAAGGCACAAAGTTCACCCTCAAAGAACAGGTGGAAATATTGTAAGAGCCACAGAGAGTGAATCACTACAGTGAAACAGTGTTTTCAAGCCACAGAGCACAGATGCACACATGCATTCACTGAAGCTGCAATGGTATGCATAGGATTTTATGCAAGATAAAGCCATATAAAATCTCTGCATGGACAGGCAAAACAGTCATGAAGCCCTATTCCTAAATGAAGATCTATTGAAAAGAGATGACTGCTAAGAAAGGGAAAGTCAGTTTCATGGATGCAGACTTTTAGCATCTATCCATGTTCCAGTACATGGTCTTACATGCTTGTGCATATAGAACCACCAAATGGACTCAATGGGTTTTAAAGAACACATAAGTATCTTAGAGTTAGCTCAGTGCTGCTTACTCTTGCAGAGGGCACAGGTTCAATTATTTGAACCCACCTGGCAGTTCACAACCATCTATAACTCCAGGTTCAGGAAATCCAGACACAACCTTCTGGCCTTAGTATGAGACATAAAAGTGGTGCACAGACATGCATGTGCATGCAGACAATAAACTCATAGACATACAAACAAACAAACAAACAAACAGAACGTGTGCAAATGGGACTGAATAGTGGTAAACAGGGTAAGTAAAGAAAGGGAGGGTAAGAGATGGGCTAGACTTGATCAAAACACATTATTTGCAGGTATGAAATTGCTAGGGGATGTCTTTTTGCATGTTGTGAATATATGGTTCTGTGACTGGCTGACAAATAAAGCTGCATTGGCCTATGGCAAGGCAGCTTAGATGCAGGTGGAAATCCAAGCAGATATAAGGAGAGAAGAAAGGAGAGGAGGGGTAGATGCCAGCTGTCACAGAAGGAGAAGCAAGATACCAGCAGACTGGTAAAGCCACAGTCAAGTGGCAAAACATAGACTAATAGAAATGGGTTAAGTTGGGCTGGAGAGATGGCTCAGAGGTTAAGAACACTGGCTGTTCTTCCAGAGGTCCTGAGTTCAATTCCCAGCACCCACATGGTGGCTCACAACCATCTGTAATGAGATCTGGCCTGCAGGGATACATGCAAACAGAACACTGTATACATAATAAATAAATCTTAAAAAAAAAAAGAAAGAAATGGGTTAAGTTATAAGAGCTAGCTAGCAAGAAGCCTGCCATAGGCCATACAATTGGTAATTAATATTAAGGCTCTGAATGATTATTTTATAAGTGACTGAGGGACTGCAGGGCTGGGTGGGACCAGAGGAATGTGGGACCGTGGGGCCACGTGGGACCACGAGGGACCTGAGAAAGCTTACGGCTACACGAAATTCTCAAGCATTGAAAAAGAAAGTTGTTGCTCTCATGAATAATAGATTCCATTGACAAGAGATGACCAAGAAACAAAGAAACATGTGGCATGGATTTTGTGATGACATTTGCTATGAAGAAAAGCATATTAAGAAAAGAATTTGGAAGTTAGGAAGTGTAATGGTCTATATGCAATTATCGGACAGGATCAACTGTGATCAACTGATCTAATTGAAAGACATGAATAAAGTCTGAAAATATGCTATGAGGACATTTCAAGGGAGAAGTGCCACATTCAGGAAAAGAACAAAGGCCATGATCTCAAAGTAAGGTCACAGTCATACTAAGTGTATGAGATAACTAGTTCAGATAAAGGGTTGGAAAACAGAAAAGAAAAGAATAAATGAGACCATAAAAAATTGGATCAAATAGTTTGAGCTTAATATTAATCAGCTACAAATTAGGTACTTATGCAAAGGGATTTAAAAAGATTTTGCAAGGTTCAGCAACATGCAGTGTAGTCTATCTTAATTAATAAGCAGGTCTATGTGGTAGCTCTGCATAGAATTACTAGATCTTTATCAACTATGTATGTATCAGCACAGAAGATTAAAGGTAAGTAAGGCTTGATATATTCTTGTCATTCACCATTTTTTCCTCATTTTGTAGATCATTTTCTCATATCAGTTGTCTTTTCTTCTATGGATTCCTCTTTTGGGCTCTAAACATTTCTTCAATTTAAAGGTTACCTATAGTAATTTAACTCTTCTGCATATCCCTTTACCTTCTAGATTTTCATGCCAAATTTCCAGACTGGATAATATGAATGGGTACTTTTTCTGCTCAAGTAATATCAAAAGTCATACCATGGTTTGTAGCTTGAGAAGTCTCCAATTGGATCATCTCATCATTTGCTTCCATCATTCTCGTTCTTAAACTACTAATTCCATACTTCATTGAGACTGCTTTGTCTCCATATGTTTTTAATGGATTTTGACAGTTTACAAAAAATACAGAAAAATGAGACCAGTGCGAAGACATCTCCCAGTTTCTATTCTATTAAAGAATACCCTAAACTGCAGGAGCCAAGTGAAAAATGACAATGATCAGGGTCATTTTCACAGGGAAAAGCCATCTCTAAATTAAAGCCCAGCAGTTTTATAGCTTTCAGCCCCATTCAATAAGCTAGAAGACAGAACAAAAGTGTAAGTGGAAAGAATAAAATGTCTTATGGCAGTTGTGTTAGTCAGGATTCTCTAGAGTAACAGAGCAGAACTTATAGAATACAACTCTATCTATCTCTAGCTATCTCTCTCTTGCTCTCTGTCTATCTATCTGTGTGTATATTTGTGTAGGTATGACTATATATAAAAAATAATGTACATTTTATTTTATATAAAGGGAATTTATTAGAATGACTTAAAGGCTATGATCCAGCTAATCCCACAATGGTTTCCTATTGACTGAAGATCCAAGAATTTAGTAGTTGTTCAGTCCATGAGACTGGATGTCTCAGCTGGTCTTCAGTAGATGCTGGAATCCTGAAGAAGTAGGCTCTAATGCCAGTGAAAGAATGGACTTGCTAGTGAGTGAGAGCTAGCAAGCCAGGAGCAAAACTTTCTTCCCCCATGTCCTTATATAGGCTTCCCGCAAAAGGTTTGGACCAGATTAGATCTGGGTTAAAGATCTGGATTGATGGGGGGTTTTCCAACCTCAAAATCCAGATTAGAAGTAGACCTTCCAACTTCAAATTAGCAAAAATCCTTCATAGGTATAATCCCCTATTTTGGGGTTTTAGATAATTACAGAGGTATTCAAGTTGACAACCAAGACTGGCCATCACAGCACTTGTTTTCAAGATAAATCTAGTAAAAAAAAATAGGGTGCTTATTATGCATATCTGCTATGCTAATTCAAAAACTCTCATAGAGCAGGCTGTGGCTGAGCCCTGACAATATCTCAATAATGTGGAAATGAGCTTGGAGACAATACACCAGGATGAACCTTTTTACATGAGCACTCACAGTAGTCACTGATTTTTAACTTTTAGTTTTCAAACCCATGCCATGTATCACCTTGCACATTATGTAACTAACATTTTTTTTCTTGTGCTACTTAAATGAAAGATTCCCGTTTATTTCAAATTATTGATTCAGTCATCCTTAAAAATCTGAAATAAGAAAGAAATGAGGATTAATTTTATCTGGTCATAATAAATTTACTTTCTTTTACTGCCTTTGAAAGAAAGTTACCCAGTCAGTTTTTAAAGGATTGAGTCTTCTTTTGTACTGTTCTACTAAAGATTTCTAAATACTCCATCCTGGTTATTACAGGTTATGAACATTTTCTGAAGGTTCATTGAAATGGCACCTGTGCACCACAGCAATGACCACCATGGCACACTACCCCAATTGCTCAAGAGTGATTCATATTCTTTGGTGGTAATTAATAGTTCTCTAATTGTCTTTAAGGCCTTCTCAACAAGAGGGGAATAATTTCTGACTGAAAACCTACTCTATCCCAGTCTAGTGAAGTTGTAGATATAGGAGGAGAAACTACAAACAACATATTTCTTAACTTCATTCAAATATTTATATCTGGTCTCACAGAGAAGTATGTTTTTCATCCCTCATCAATGAAGTTCTCTTTACAACAGATTGAGACCATTAGAGTAAACCACAAATTATCAAACTGCACATTTGTGGAATTCATTCCAAAATGATACACTTACAACACAAGTCCCATAATTATGGCTCAGGGACAGAAAGACTAACTTCCAGAGGAACAAGAAGTTTGCTAAGAGATTGTATTTCTTGAACTGTCAGAAGCTATACCCATGAAGCCTCATCAACATGGCTGCTTAAACATGACCAGAATAATGACAACACTAATGGACTTGTTAATATGTATTGGGGAATGGTCACCAGAACTCTATCCTTGAGAAGGAACTAAAGGCAACTAAGGAATGGAGAGATGGTAGAAATAGTCTTCCCTAGGGAAGAGAACACCTGATTATCCAATGCCAAAAGGCCGGCACTGAGAACATATACATACAATATTATTTGGACACAAAAGGTCGTATTGAGTGTGTGTGTGAGTGTGTGTGTGTGTGTGTGTGTGTGTGTGTGTGTGCAAGTGTGCACATATATGGGACAAAAATTAAAGAAAAATAGACTCTGAATTTGAATGACAACAAAGTTGGGGAATATGAGAATGGGGTTGGAAGGAGAAAAATAAGGCGGGAAATGATATACCATATTATTATCTTAAAAATTACAATTAAAAAACATGAAGGAATAAATGTAACTCAACAGGTTAGAGAGATGTCTCAGTGGTCAATAGTATTTATTGCTTTTACACATGGCTTGAGTTCTATTCACAGTCCCATGTCCTGGGACTCACAACTAACTATAACTCTAGCTCCAGAGAGAATCTAAAACATTAGGCTTCTGAGCACCCCCCACTCTTGTGTATTTACCCACATACAGACACACCCTAGCACACACACACAATTTAATATAATAAAATAAAACTTTCAAAATATAATTCAAGTATCCTCTTTTTAATGCTAATTTTCAAAGTGTTTACTTGTATCCATTATATGATACATTGCTATTGATATTTCTCAATTATGTTTGACTACATATTACATGGGTAGGTCTCTTTTATAAAAATATAAACATCTTATATTTTCCAATTTGATTTTATTATTAGGACACAGGCTAGTCTAAATCAAATGTTCCCAATAAGTAACAAGCAATTTGTCATCAATTCTAAGTTTGAAAATTTTGAAGTATTATTTGAATTCCTTCTGCAAAACAGATTCATGATTGAGAACAGTCCATGTTAGGTAAATAACTTATAGGGAAATATTATGTATGATGTTATTAAATGTGTATTATAACTACCCTTGCTTCAAAATTCTTAAGTCACCAATATTTATAATTCATTTTTCACCCATAGTAGCTAAGAGGAGAAATATAGTTTGATAGATCACTTAGATTCTCAAGTTGTTATTGTATAAAACTAGACTATGGATAAACTCATGATATGGGTATGAAAACAATACTCTTGAATTTATAAACTTTATCATAAAATACACTTGTAAATAAATAAGAAATATCACAAACCAAAATTAAACAGAACCAAAGTCTATACACCTCAAAGAACTTCTATCCAGTTAGAATAGGCATTCAGAAATAGTGGTTTGTTCATTCTTCTTTTACCTCTAGTGATAAATCCCACCTCTTATAGAAAAGAACATTTATTGTGAAGTAATGTTAGGATGTTTATCCAAAGAAGAAATAGGTGAAAGTAAGTTCATAAAGAATGAAATACAATCTATTATTTACTTCTCTTTCCAGATCGAATTCTGTCACAGTTAGGAATGCTCAGAAGCAATGTGGAATACACTTGAAAGACTTTCTCTGAAAGGTGAATGTCTGAGAGATGTCTGTATGGTCACATCATCATTGGCTGGAGAGTACTTTGTCAGTGCTAACACTTCATATTCTTGGCAAAAAGATGAGCAAGCTCTCAAGTGTTTAAGGCCTCAAATAAGAAAACATTGACTTCTTTGTAAAAAATCAGGTGTACATAGGTATGCAAATTTTTTGTCAGGGTCTTCAATTCATTTCCATTGGTCCACATGTCAGTTTTTATGCCAGTACCAAGCTGTTTTTTATTACTATAGCTCTATAGTAGAGCTTGAGGTCAGGGATCATGATGCCTCCAAGGTTGCTTTATTGTACAGGATTCTTTTAGCTATCCTGTTTTTTTTTTTTTTCCATATGAAGTTGAGTATTGTTCTTTCCAGGTCTGTGAAGAATTGCGTTGGGATTTTGATGGGGATTGCATAAAATCTGTAGATTGTTTTTTAAGTTTGCCATTTTTTTTACAAGTTAATCCTACCTATCCATGAGCATGGGAGATCTTTCCACATTCTGATATCTTCTTCAATTTCTTTCTTCAGAGACTTAAAGTTCTTGTCATACAGGTCTTGCTTAGTTAGAGTTACCCCAAGGTATTTTATATCATTTGTGGCTATTGTAAGGGTTGTGTTTCTTGGATTTCTTTCTCAGCCCATTTATCATTTGTATATAGGAGGGCTACAAAGTAGGAGATCAATGAAAGAGATACCATGATAAATGGAGACATCATGGGAATAGGGAGAAACAGGTTACTAGGGAAGTTCCCAGGAATCCACAAGGATGACCCCACCTTAGACTACTAGCAATAGTCGAGAGGATGCCTGAACTGGCCTGCTCTGATAATCAGATTGGCGAATACTCTGTCATCATAGAGCCTTCATCCAGTAACTGATAGAAGCAGATGCAGGGATCCACAACCGGGTGCCAGGCCAAGCTCCGGGTGTCCAAGATATGAGAGAGAGGAGGGATTCTATGAGCAAGGGACATCGAGATCATGATGGGTAAAGGTACAGAGACGGCCAGACCAAACTAGTGGAAACTCATGAACTGTGGGCCAATAGCTATGGAGCCCCCATGGAACTGGACAAGGCTACCTGAATAAGGTGAGACAGTTGTTTAGCTCAAACTGTTTAGGGGGCCCCCTGTGCCAATGGGGTTGGGATCCATCCCTGGTGCATGAGCAGGCTTTCTGGAGCCCAGTGCCTATGGTGGGACACCTTGCACAGCCTTGGTGCAGAGGTGAGGGGCTTGACCAGTCTCAACTGAATGTACCAGCCTCTGCTGACTCCCCATGGTAGACCTTGTCTTGGAGGAGGTGGGAATGGATGGTGGCTTGGGGGGGGGTGTAGAAGGCTGGGAGCAGAAGGAGAGAGGAGAGGGAGATCTGCGGTTGGTATGTAAAATTAATAGAAAGTTTCTTAATAATAAAAAAAATGAGTAAAAGAAAAAAGAAAACATCAAATAATTCGTTGTAGTAATGTAAGATCACAGGACTTATTCATGATAGAGATAGCCAAAATAAAGGATAAATGAAGAAAAAGAAATAAGATAACAAGCAGTGTTAGTTGCCCACTAAACCTATTTAAGGGAGAAGTTAAATCACCAATGTCTGATTTACATCTATTTCAAATTGAATAGTACTAAACTTCCTAATATTACTGCGTGGGCTCTGTAGAATTTTCCTGCTATGATTAATGAATACTCCAGCCATTAAGAAGCACTGGGTCATTTAAATTGTCTTCTCATTATAATTCCTTTGGTAGTCCATTGTGGTAGTTCTTGCTGCATTCATGAAGTCTATCCCTGATGCTGCTTGTGTTTCACAAACTGTCAATTAATTTTCAACAAGTCCCACGGCCAACTGTACTGGTGGCTGACTTATCCTGGGTCATGTCTACCAACGTTAAAGTTAATTTGCTTTTCCTATAGAAACGTGTTGCTTGTCCTCACATACCTAACACATTAAGGCTGTTCTTGAACAACTGTGCAGGTTACTTCAAGACAGAAGGGTTTTCCTGATTATTTGTCACTGTAATATTCCAAGCATGTCAAAAATAACTGATGCCTGTTAGGTCTTCTTTAGCGTGAATCAGTGAAGGGCTCCTGCATACAGCTATTAGTACAGTATTCCATTTACCTTTCTGGCCCCAGAGTCAATCCATGCTGGATAAAGATGAAAGTTGTGTGCCAAGGTACAGATGTATTAACTGAATCCTAACTCCTCTGCTGCATCACTGCGATGTTGCTATGACACTGTTTTGAAGACATTTGACCCTTCTTTGGGGGAGTAGAATGCTCTTAATGGATATTGCCCTGTAAAACCAGAAAATGAATCACATGTGGGTTCTTACAGTAACTGGCCAGAAAAATAGTATGCCTCCTAATTTTAGTGGTCATCACTATTGTTGGCAAATCAATAATGTGTCCTCACAACTATACTTAAAGTTCACTTATTATCATACTTTATGACCTGATGTACTACAATACAGATAGAAAAACAGTTTATCTGGAGAACAATATTAAAATATCTTTTTCATTAACCATGTTACCCAACTATAAAATGAAATTGTACATTATGTTTTAAGGATCACTGAAACTTTTAGAATTTCTGCATGACCAAGTTTGTCATTTACCTCATTTCCATTTCTAAGAATGATGTACTGATAAATACTATCACTAACTTCCTAGACTTTGAACTATTGCTATTGTACCTTAAATTATTGAAATTCTATCTTGAAAAGGTAAAGGGATAGCAATGGATAATTATACATTGATTAATAATCTTAACCCTTGCTAAAAGTATTAAGTACAACATGAATTACATATAGCGAGAGAACAGAATGTTGTTTGTAACTTTAGAAGTGTTTTTCCTTTAAGACATTGTGATCATTATGCCTCTTTTAAAAACTTATTAAGTATGGAAAAGGAAAACCGGCTACAGAATGACAGGAATTAGGGACACTGAGAAGAACATGGGAGAGTCTCTACGAGGCAACAGGACGGCTCTTGGTCTGAATCTTGATTGTGAAACATCTGACTGTGTTCAGAGACTGCAGTTTCCACAGTATATTTGAAATTGGGTGACAGGTACATGAGGTTTCTCTTGTTTAAAAAATAAGTAATTCTGAAAATAAAATATTCAATTAAAAAATTCCACTGAGTATGGTGGCATATACTTGTAAACCTGGCACATGGGTTGTGGATAGAGCATGATTAGGAGTTCCAAGTTATCCTCAGAGACATATTAAGTTTCAGGCCAGCCTGAGCTACCTGAAATCTCTTATCTAAAAATAAAATAGCAATTGTAAATTTGTTCTTCCCTGAAATGATTAAGAGTTATAGCACAGTTCAGGTAATTACAATAGATATAATTTAAAATATGCCAATGGCACTAAATATATAACATGCAAAAAGTATACAAAATGGAGAAAATATGAACCTAGTTGGGTTTTTTCAAGTAATATTATCAAAATAAACTCAAACTTAGTCAACTGTTGTATTTTCATGGGAAGCCTGACATTCTTATCATTTTGTGTTTTCAGTTGCTCTGTTTTCGTTTGCCTGTAGGTTTAATATAAACTGCTGAAATCTGTTAGTCTCTGTATGATTTTTTGGGTCAGTATAGATTTCATGTTTCATTTGTAGGGATGTAAAAAGCAACATCACTTTAGTATTTAATTCTTTTCTTGCTCTGTTCTGAACCTGGGGCAAGAAAGACGACATTGTTAATATTCACGTGATCTGTATCTGTTCTATTTTAATTCCTAATATTAAAATGTCACTGCTGGCACTTATGTAACACCATTTGATCAGTGATGTCTTCCAGGCCTGAATAATACCTGCTGTGACATGTTCTTGTGGGTGTGGGTGGTCTCCATCATCCATTTTAAGTCCAAATGCTGTGATGATCACCCAGGTGAAATGCTTTGATAATTTCTCAAATGCAGTCTGCTTTCCAAAGACAGTAGAGGCAACAGAAAATGTATGGAACATATAAATGTCACTTATATATGAAACAAACTAACAAAGGCAAGCTCCAGGATGAGCTTGCTTTGGAAAGACCAGGCAGTACAATGTTCAAACCTTCTTTGGACCATTATTCTGTAATCACCTGAATTGTAGTTTGTCTATAGTTCCTGGAGGCCATTATTGTAAATGGTGTTATAAAGTTTATATGTTCATAGATAATTAGGAGACCTGTCCCATAACTGATTATCTCACATTTTAATTTTATTATGCATGCATATATGCTAGATTTGCATACCCAAACATTACTATATGCTTATTGTTTACTGTTTGACTCAATGCTTTGTTTTTACAACTCGATATTTTGATCATTGTGTTTGGAGAAAGAAACATGAAAAACAAGCCTTCATTTAGAATCTGAAAAAAAATAAAAATAATTTCAAATGGTTCTGTAGCTAGAGTTTTCCTGCCTGGCCCACAGTCAGGGCAAATCTCTCTCACCTGCCAGTCTCACAGCCGCTCAGACCCAACCAAGTAAACACAGAGACTTATATTGCTTACAAACTGTATGGCCATGGCAGGCTTCTTGCTAACTGTCCTTATATCTTAAATTAATCCATTTCTATAAATCTATACCTTGCCACATGGCTCGTGACTTACCGGATCTTTACATGCTGCTTGTCCTGGCGGTGGCTGGCAGTGACTCCCTCTGCCTTCCTATTCTTTTAATTCTCTCTGTTAGTCCTGCCCATACTTCCTGCCTAGCCACTGGCCAATCAGTGTTTTATTAGCAACACATTTGCCATACAGAACATCCCACAGCATGGTTCAAAAAAAATCTTTTTTTAAAACAAAAAGATGTGCAATAAATTTTAAGGTACTGAGCTTCACATTTGTATTTGTAGGGTGGAAGAACACTCATTCTTTTGTTCATTGAAAATGATTTTGAAGATCTACTCAGTCTGAGACACTTCAGATTAGGTATCGCCTTTGTCAAGTGCTTGAGTGCTGAATGACGACTTTTTTCTTTGTATCTTTTCACTTCTTTTTTAGTTATGTCTTATGTCCAAAGTACTGTGGGGTTTGAGAAACATTCATATGCTATATGACCTAATGTATGATCTTCTCACTTCCACTGCACTAAGAATGACAAGCTAGAATAAAGTTCATCCCCAGGTCTAGTTATTGATTTTTTTTGCCAACAATCCTATTCATTTCAGATATTTCAACCTTAGAATAACTTCCTCCTTAGACAATGATAATTTACAAGAGATCAATATCAATTAGCTTCGACTCAGAAATGAATGATGAATCAGTAAGCACTAAAACATAAAAATAATGTGGAGCCTTCTTGAACATGCAAACAAAACCAAATAGAGGAGCTTTAACCTTACAGCAAAACCAAACATATGCACCTATCTTAATCTCAAAATAGAACTAAAGGGAAGAGCCTACTTGAGTCTTAAAATATGAACCAAATGAAGTATTTGTTGCATTTTGGGAAGGGGGATAGCAGATTATAGATGAGGTGAACGTAGGGTAGAATAATGGGAACACAAAGGGGCAGAAGGTAGTGGAATGGTGAGGACTGGGAAACAGGACAAGGGAAGGGTTAGCCAAAATGAATTGTACATGAAGAGCTACACGGCAAGCTACAATCTTGCAAACCAAATAAAAAGTATACTAAAAAAGCAACAATAGATCATGTGTAATATGAAAGATCAGAGGATATGGGATATGGAGAACTAATGGTTTAAGTGGAAATAGAAGCAGTGGGAGGGTTGAAAGATAGGGGCTAAGTTAGTGAAAATTAAGGGTGTATGAAATAACATTGGCTTGTAAGCTAGCTCACACATTTTAAAAGAGGAGCTTGGACAGAGATGTAACATATAGGCAAACCATATAACCCCCATTACCCCCAGAAGACATAGTTTATTAAGGGAAAAATCTCAGTATCATGCACAGGTTATTTCCATACAGGTTATTCGTCATAGATGGTCCAGGGACACACTAAACAGAACAGGCTCTTGCTTTTAGTTACCCATCATAAATAGATGGTAAGACCATAATGCTGAGGATATTATATACTCTGGTTTCAGGATATAGATAAATCAGTCTTGG
>CABHPP010135363.1:2154-16056 GCA_902168425.1 Peromyscus attwateri | reverse complement strand
GAGGGAGGGAGGGAGGGAGGGAGGGAGGGAAGGAAAGAAAGAAAGAAAGAAAGAAAGAAAGAAAGAAAGAAAGAAAGAAAGAAAGAAAGAAAGAAAGAAAGAAAGAAAGAAAGAAAGAAAGAAAAAGAAAGAAAGAGGGAGGGAGGGGGAGAGAGAGAAAGAGAGAAAGAAAGAAAGAAAAGAAAGTAAGTTAGTTGGGCTGAGGAGATGTCAGTAGATAAAATCTTTGCTATGAGAACTGGAATTTATATCCCCAGAACCCACATCAAAGTCAGGCAGGCATGGCAGCAAATTGTAATTCCAGCATTTGGAAGGCAGATCACAGGGCAAGCTGGCTAGCTGACTAGCCTGAATGGGTGGGCTCTGGGTTCAGCCTCATAAAGTGGAGCGAGACAGAGGAAAACACTCAACATCAACTTAGTGCCTCTGCACATATTTATGAACATGTGCATACATGCACACGCAAACGGACACACATACACACACACACATAAGAATGTATATGGTTCCTAATCATAACTCATATTTGTATAGTCAGGTGTGGTATGTATGACATGCCTTTCACCCTCTGGAGGCAGAGGCAAGCAGATCTTTGTAAGTTAGAGGCTACCCTGGTTACGTAGCAAGTTCCAGGCTGACTAGAATTACACACCAAGACTCCATCTCAAAGAAAGAAAAACAAAAACAACAATTAACAACAACAAAACCCTCATCTTTATAACTCAAAGATCAAAATAAATATAAAGATATCTAAATGCACCATGGAACAAACACATAGAGATCCATACACACTAGATAAATAGCCAGCCTAGGAAAGGAAATAACATCATTTAGTTATCTCATCTTCATTATATAAGGAGTCAAGTAGAACGGCAATGATGATCCAGGTCATCGGTATGTGTTGAATACCTGCGCTATTCCACATTCATTTTTTTTTTTTTCTCTTAACCTTGTCCCGTTTGTGATTCTCATTTAGTATGTGTGGGAACTTATGCTTAGGAACATTTCATATCTCGCTCTTTACACCTTTTATCTGCAGTCTGTCGTGTCTGAGCCACACCTGTGTAGTACTGCCCAGAACCTGCTGTTCTCACCCCTCCATGATGCTAGAAAAAAAAAAGAAAAACTAGAAAACAACACACCTTCAGTTCCAAGCCAACTCTGTGGAAATATGTAGGTTAGAAAAGTTTGATCTATTCATGAACTAAACTAGATTAATATGATTTTAAGCTTTTAGAGTCACTAAACCAAAACCATTCACATACAATGATTCTAAAATTTGAGTGAAAGTCTCTTCCCAAAATTATTTTAAGCTTAAATCGCTAGGAGGTGAAGCTGGTTTTCCTTGTGTAGGGAGGGAAAGTAAGGGAGATGAGACAGCTTTCAGGTGGCCTTTGGTGTAGGAAGAGGACTTTCTGAACGACAATAGTGTTCAACTTGAACATTCCCCACAGAGGACCGCAGTAAGTCTTTCAGATTTGCTGTTTTTGATTGCAATCCCCTGTACCTCTAAAATATCCAGTAAGGTAGGCTGAAGTAAGAATGATTTTCTTAACACAAATAAATGTTCTTTCTGAGAGAAGATCGGTATCTTAGCTCCTTTGATCTCTTCTCTGAGAAGGGCCTTTGCCTGAACTGTGGCCTTGGTTTGGTCCCCACTGACACTCCGAGACTGTATTTTGAACAAACAGGAGACGACTCTCCTGCAAGTTTGAATGGCCACAGCCCTGAACACTTCTGCAAGTCCTTTTCCTACAACTCTTTCATGAAGCTAGAGCTCCCCTTGGCAGCTCTTGGCAGCTCTCTGGGTTTGTGGCCTACAGGTCCCCTGCCTTCTCCTGTTATCTTAAGAGAGAGGACTTCTCAGAGCTCAGAACTCAGTCCTTATGCACTATGGGCAGCTACAATCTGAATTAAGAACTGTCGTCCCTGTGGGCCCAGCGGTGGTGACACATGCCTTTAATTAATCCCAGCACTCAGGAGGCAGAGGACAGGCAGATTTCTGAGTTCAAGGCCAGCCTGGTCTACAGGGAGAGTTCCAGAACAGTCAGAAACCCTGTCTGGAGGAGGAAGAACAGGAGGAGAAGGAGGAAGAGGAGGAGGAGGAGGAGGAGGAGGAGGAGGAGGAGGAGGAGAAGGAGAAGGGGAAGGAGAAATGTTCCTTTGGTTCATTGTTGAAAGCTCAGAGCCCACCTGGTAGCACTATTTGGGGAGGCCTGGAAACTTTAGGGTCTTGACTGGAGGAGATGTGTGGAAGGGGGTTCCTTGAGGTGTATATCTTATAGGCTCCCCCTTCCTGCCTACCACATGAGCTGTTTTGTTCTGCTACATGCCTCATGCCATGATATTCCAATTCACCACAGACCCAAAAGCAACAGAGCTAAAGATGACCTTGAACTTCTGATCCCCCTGCTTCTACCTCCCAACTGCTGAAATTACAGATACAGCAGCACTCACCAAGCCCAGCTTATGTAGGTAGCTCCAGTGAGCCAACCTAGGGGTTCCTGTGAGCTAGGCAAGCATTTTGCCAACTGAGCTACATCTTCATTCCCACCACTGAAGCATTTTTCCACCTTTGAATTTAGTTGCAGTTGTGAAATAAGAAAAGTAGGCAAGATAGTTTCACACACAGGAACAGCTAATAACTTGGCAGGGGGTATGCGTGTCAACACAGCAGCTACAGCTACCAGAGAAGCCACCCAGCAGGTGGACTAGAAGAGAGGAAAAACAAAAGACAACCAATGATAGCCTTGAATTTTTCTAGTAGGCAAAGCTCAGGTCAACTACTGGTTCTACCAGCAGAGACCCCAGTTCTGCCAGCTCGAGCCGTGTGGTTTTGGAAAGAAACTCAACATCTCTGAGCCTCTCTCTCTCTCCTCATTATTTCGAAAAGAAGTTATAATGATAGCAAGCATCCTTTAATTAATGGGACAGTTGGGAAGAATAACTAAAGGGTAAGATGAGAGAAAGTCAGAGTGTACCAGGACAGACTTGGATGAGGATCTTTATTCAGACTTCCCTGTCCCCTCATTCTTGAACAAAGCTCCTTTGAAAGCTTCCATGCTTAATTGTATGTAGTCTTTCAGAACAATTCCTCTAAAAGTGCATGGAAAGTGTAGCACTACAAGAATACAGGGGGAGGGGCGGCGGCGGGCTAGTGTCTGTGTTGGAGAAGGAGGGAGAAAGTTTCCTGTTCTCAAATGTTCCATTGTTTTATTCCTTCCTTCTTTAAGCAGTGTCTTGAGATATGGTGCAGGAGAGCATGGAACTTGCAATCTTTCTGTCTCTACTTCCCAATTACTGGGATGACAGGTATGCATCAGCAAATCAGGCCATTATTTTCTTTTATCTCTGGACATCGTAAAGGTATTTTCTACTCCTCTACACAGTGGTTTGAAGGAGAATGGTCACCACAGGCCAATATATTTGAATACTTGGTCCACAGTAGGGGAAACTGGTTGGTAAGGATTAAAAGGTGTGGCCTTGGAGGAGGTGTGTCACTGGGGATGAGCTTTGGCATTTCAAAAGTCCATGCCATTCCCAGTTAGCTTTCTCTGCTCTGCCTCCTACTGGTGGATGAGGATGTGAGCTCTCAGCTACTGCTCCACACCATGCTTGCCTGAGTGCAGCCATGCTTCTCACCATGGACTCACCCTCTAAACGATAAGCCCGATAAACTCTTCGTGTTGGGCATGGTGTCTCATCACAGCAATAGAAAAGTAACTAAGAGAGACTGCAGTCACACAATCTGGAATCAGCGGGAGCTTTTGTGTAAATAGACTCCCACAGTCTCATGATGACACCCTGTCCACTGCAGAGCGCATCGGCCAAGAAGGCTCACCCTCACCCTTCAAGTTTTCTTGCATGGTTTCCTTACTGTACTTGTTTCTTTGGGGGCATGTTTAGAATTGATTGAGCAGAGTCAATTTCTCATGGTTGGAACTTGCTTTTTAACAACCATGCCTACAACTTGCTCAATCTTGAGCTAAAAAGAAAAAAAAACTAAATCCGAACATGACAAAATTAACTTCTCGTGTTGAGTGAAGCTGAGCCAGGAAAAGTCAGTTAGTTACATCATAGACTAAAAAGATTGCAAGTATTAAACATTAAAAGACATGCACTCTTTAATCTATTTGCTTGCCCAGAAAAAATACTTATTGAGTACATCTTAAATAATCAGCACGAGTTGGAGCTTGAAAATGAAGTGAGTCCTCACTCAAGATACAAAGGTTCTAGTGAGATTAACAGACAAACAAACACAAATAAAGTACAAAAACAAGTGATGGTGAGTGTCATGAACTTGGAGCGAAGGAGAGGTATGAGGACTTCACATTCAACAAGAGAGGAGGTATTCTCCAGAAGAAACAGACCCTAAAATAAAGACCTTCTTTGCCCATGTAAATAAGAGTAGGAAGTGACTATGGAGGAGGTTGTAAGAAATGAGACAGGAGGAGGAGAATAGATCATGTGGACTCTCTAGCCTGTGGTTTCAAATCTGGGATTTAGAGGTAGAATATAGCAAGCACAGTGGGTAGGATGCTTGCCCAGCATGAATGAAGCCTGATGCTTTTCATAGATTGACAAGTTTCTCCCCGTTAAGAAATTGACCAAATACTAGTCAAAAGGTAAAGACAGCAGACTTAACTCTTGTTTTTATGGGATAAAAGTTTAAGCTCTCAAGAGAAAGAATTACAAAGCCAAAGTTTATTATGAGGTTGGTAACAACTGTATAATTTGAAGCATGATCAACTACTGACATAGGATACATAAATGTAGGCTACATATCAACACTTTCCTGAGATGTCTTATCAAATTATGACTTATATTATACCTTAGCTCAAAGGAGAACTCAATGTTACCATAGAAAAGTATTCCCAGGACTAAAGAGATAACTTAGCCATTAAGACTATTTCCTGCTCTCCAGAGGACCCAAGTTCAGTTTCCAGCAACCACATTACGGGGGTCAAAAACACCTGTAACTACAGTCTAAAGATCTGCCAACCTCTTCTGACCTCCTCGGGTACCACACATGCAGATGCACAAACCCACACACAGACACACATGCATACATAATGTTTAAATGTTCTCATAAAGTCTCATGAGACCCCCTGAAGGACTATTGGCAGTTAATGGTTGATAGGAAAGGAAACGTTGCCTTCTTCAGTGGTGTTGCCACTGCTAAATTGCCTGTGCACCAGCAAATAATCTCCCACCATGCTTGTTCAAGAAACCATAATTAAATTCAGTGAATCTCTCTGTGTCTTTCTGTCTCTGTCTCTTTCTGTCTCTCTCTCTGTCTCTCTCTCTACACACACACACACACACATACACACACACACACATTATTAAAAGTAAAATCAGCCTTTAAATGTTCCCATTTATAATACTTTCTATGGTTTATTGATCATTAAATAGTTCACTTAAATAAAGACAAAAAAGATTCTCAACAGGTAGAGCTGCCTGCCACTAAGCCTGACAACCTGAGCTCAATCCTCAGAACTCACCCTGTCAAAGAAGAGAACTGATTCTTGAAAGCTGTCCTCTGGCCTCCACATGAACACCATGGCACCTGCACACACATGTGCGCGTGCACACACACATACACAATCAATCAATCAATCAATGTTTGTTTGTTTGTTTGTTTTTACAGAAGACATGAAAATAGATGGGTACTTGTTGGGAAGGAGCATTTCAGTGGCAGGAAAAGGATGAAAGGGTAAGGAGGGGTACAAATGACCAAAAGTCATTATACCTGTGTATGAAACTGTCAAGAATAATAAATAAATAATTTGTTCAATGCTCACCTTTTGGGCTGAAGAGATGGTTCTGAGGCCGTGTGGTGGTATTGTGTTCCCCAAAATGTTGTGTACCCTAACAAATTTATCTGGGGTCAGAGAACAGAAAAGCAACTAGATACTTAGGATAGGCAGTGGTAGCACACACCTTTAATCCTAGCATTCCAGAGGCAGAAATCCATGTGTTCAAGGATACAGCCAAGCATGGTGGCTCAGCCTTTAATCTCAGAAAGTAAGCCTTTAATCCCAGGGAGTGGTGGTAGAAAGCAGAAAGGTATATAAGGCGTGAGGACCAGAAACTAGAAGCATTTGGCTGGTTAAGCATTTGGTTAAGCTTTTAGGTTTTGAGCAGCAGTTCAGCTGAGAGCCATTCGGATATGAAGACACAGAGGCTTCCAGTCTGAGGAAACAAGATCAGTTGAGAAGTTGGCCAGGTGAGGTTAGCTGTGGCTTGTTCTGTCTCTCTGATCTTCCAGAGTTCACCCCAATAACTGGCCTCAAGTTTGACTTTATTAATAAGAACTTTTAAGATTCCTGCTACAGTTAAGAGTGAGTACCACTCTTCCAAATGACCCAAGTTCATCCATGTGGTCTGCTCACAGCTCCCTGAGACTCCAGACCTTGTACCCTCTTCTGGCCTCCACTATCATCCACATTCATGTGCAAGCTCACACATACACACACACACACACACACACACACACACACACACACACACATTATTAAAAGTAAAATCAGCCTTTAAATGCTCCCGTTTATAATACTTTCTATGGTTTATTGATCATTAAATAGTTCACTTAAATATATTTGAATATGTAAAAGTAAAGGCAGCAATTACTTGAGTGTCTATGGGCAATTCTGTAAGATGTGATATTTGATGGTCACATGCTTTCCAGGCACTAACATCACCAGACAGAACACATGCTGGGAACGGGGTTTGCAATAAACAAATGAGCTAACAGAGTCCATTGCAATGATGAGTTAGAGCCCACTCCTTCTACATCACACACCTAACTCTTCACCATCATAACTGGCCAGTGCCACTCTCCGGCAGCCAAAGAGGACAAGCCAAGGAAGTCCAACTGCCAATGCTTCAGTTCCAGCCACCACATATTAGTGCCAGGGCTTTATTAAATGAGTATTTTACCTCTCACTCCTTTCCTTCCTTGTCTGAGAAAAACGTTTGGGCAATAACAGTCCCTCAGTCTAAGGAGAGGTGGGGGCAGTGCACTTACCAGGTGTCTTACATGGTATAGAAACTCAAAATTACTACCTGGTTTAATATTGTTATTCACGCTTCTTGGCAAAACCATCACTAATCATTTAAGTCAGCTCATTCTGGTGTAATTCACACTCACGACCCCTTCCCATCCTAGAGGTTTTTATGCTCCTCTATGTATATACACACATAAAATAGGTATAAAAATCAAACACTTACTGATAATAAAGCACACATAAATTTATGTTAAAATACTTCTTTGATATAAATAAAATCTATCATTTATTACAGAAAACTAATTTGTATACTAATGAAGTAGGCGTGCTTTTTTATATAAAGAATTAAATGTGAGCTGACTAGTTGATATTGCAGGATATTTTGATTTTAGGATTGTCAATGCTGTGAATGCTGTTTCACAAAAACTATGGAGCACAAAATAGCAGAAGCATGTATTGGGCTGACCCAGGAATTCTTAGAAATTATGTTCTAATCACAAGCCAAAGTTCATTTAATGATTTTTGTTATTGTTGTTTTATGAAACTCAAGTCAGTGATCCAAACTGTAGTTATTGAAATCAAACATCCCATTACAATAAAATTCAAAGCTATGTTAATTTGGTACTTACCATGCTGAGAAATGATGGTAGGAAGCTATTAAATATCTTTTCTTTTCTGCAACTGTTATGTTTCTGTCAGAGCAGAAAACTTCCTCTGTATAGTAAGAACACTTCAGTTTATAACACACACTAGTCTCTAATGTAAGTGGAGGGATTCCTACCCATTAGCACTGCATGCTATGATGGCCCTCACTGTGACCAACAAACTCATAAATTCTTCCCATGAGTCCTAGACAGAACTTTTCTAGACTCTCTTCTGCATGCCCTTGTTCCCTATGAGGCTTGAAGATGGAGATAATGTCCTGGCACTATGTACCATCATCAAGGGACATCTAAGCCCTGGGCTGAACATACTGTGCTCCAGGGATGAGAAGCAGTCTTCTAGGGTGCTGTCTATGGTGTTGTGTGATCTTTGGAAAGGCTGTTGGTTTGGGCTGCTGTGATTCATCTCTAGGCTTCCTATTAGCCTCATCTCTTTAGCAAAGGAGCTGATTGGCTAAGTAATTCCGGTTCAGTGTTGTACAGATATGACAGCTATTATCCTTATTAAGCTTTCAGGACATCAAACATGTTTTTAAAGAAACACACCCAATAATTACCTTTGGAAACTGAAGAGTAAGCACAGCTATGTATAATTTATCATTTCTTCAGGCTCTGACACACTCTTGATAGGTAACAGGCTTAAGATCTAAAAACAACAATTAAATAAGCCAGCCTTCTGACTGGACACACACATTCATTCATCAAACATTTGAGATCTGTCTGTCCAGAACTTGTAGGGCAAGACGACAACAACACTGACATCTCAAGTCTGAACATGCACTTGGTATCTATCCAGGGAAGAGGGAACACAAGGAGTGTCAAAGCTCACAGAGTCAATCCACACCCTCCCTGTCACACACACACTGGAAAGGACAATGCCTGACTTGGCTTAGGAGCAGACTCGAGGACATCTGTGCTTGCCAGTTACTGAAGAAACACCACCAGCTGTGACTCAGGTTAGCCTTCGGTGACTTCACTGAAATAAGGCAACCCTCCTTATCTTAACTTCACCTTCCTCACTGGTGAAAACCCAAGGAGTCATCTATGACATAAACGGTCAAGACGATCAACGCTCTGAGAAAAAGAACAAGAGCCATCACTCATCTACTCACTGAGGGGAAAGAGGCCAACCCTGATTTCTAACCTTAGCCAAAATATCGGAATCCTTGCTCTGCGTAGCAAATTCACTTCAAGCTGTTACTCATCACCTTTGACCTAGAGGGTCCACTCTCCAGCTGACCCAAGGATATTGTTGCACTGAAGGTGTAAGTAGTCCTTTCTATTACTTTATGAACACATCCATTTCTAGATTTTAGTCACCAGTAGAAGAATCCATGACAAATGTACTGGATCCTCCCAGTTCCTCAGGAAACTCTCTAAGTCGGCTGTTTAGGCTTCCTGGAACCAGGCTATTCTGGTAGCACCACTGCCCTGGTTCCTATTTGTGAGAATCTGTTCCTTCCCAAAGGATTTTAGGAATTCCCTGCCTCTCACCACCCCTCCCTTTCCTAGGAGCCTTTTTTATTTGTCAAACAGACACTTTGTTGAAGAAAGAGTGAAACATCATATATCAAAGGAGGGGGAGGGGAAATACAATTAGGACATTTCTTGGCTATCCAAACACGTGAGAAATCTATGCAGCTAAAAGAATAACAACTTATTTACAGAAGAGGTGGAACCCCCTGGGCACTTCTGGATGGGAACTTTTTTGAGTGAGAAACAGTCTATCCCTTGACTGATATGCTGCAGATTGAGTATACAGAGCTCCAACAGGTGTGCACTCAAAATCTATGTGTTTCTCTGCATATAAGACATTTTCTCAATAAGACCACACTGCTATCGGCCACTCCTTGAAGTTATGTTGTAGGCAAAGCTCATGTGTTTGAAAGCTGCCACGTCCCAGCCCAATAGACAAGTATGTTAGTGTCTCAAAGGCTGCCCTGTCTGACTCCATAGGCAAGCCTACTTGGGCTGTCCCTCGGTGCCATCACACACTACATGAGTCTCCTTTACAGCAGTGATCTGGTGGTGCTGCCAATTCACCAAATGGTGATGCTGGAGTCCTCACCAAAGGACGGCAACAGATTCTGTACAGCTCTCAACTGGAAGAAGAAATGTGTTCTGATCCTCAGGGTGCTACATTTTAAGTCTGATACAGTTGTAGCCCTAAGATCACACCTGTGCTAAGCAAGTACTACCAGGTACCATGCCGAATACTCAAGGGAGGAACATGACTCCTTGTCTCTGATGGAAAGATAAGTTTGTACTGGACAGTAAGGAAATAGGTGATCTGTATGAAAGAAAGGAAGACATGGCAGAAGTGGAGGTCTAAGAGTCCAGAGTAGACTTCACATAAGGGTGATTTGGCCTAAGTATGAAAAAGCAAAGAATTCCGGATTAACGGGGTGGTCCATACCTGCCAACATGGAGGGAAGAAAACTGTACTGTATGCATAGAGAGAAATAAGCAATTCTTAGGGAGCACAAACACTCTTCAGTCAACATCTCCTGAAACCGCACAAATACCGTGGGCTTGATACGAGAAAACTACACAGGCAGTTATGAAGAAAACGACCAAAAACATAAGATAAATAAATAGGGCAGGACCAGATTACAAAGGACAATGAATAACATGTTAAGGATTATGGAGTTCAAAATTTTTCATTAAAAACATTTACAAAAATGAAAATAAATAATTTTCATATGACTTCTCAAAACATAAGGAACTGACAAGATCAGGCTTATACTTGGAGAAAGTTTCTATACAATAGTTGGTATAAGAACCACCTATATGACTTCCTATTCTTTTTAACGTGTGTGTGTGTGTGTGCATGTGTGAATGTGTGTGTGCATGTGTGTGTATGCATGTGTGAATGTGTGTGTGCATGTGTGTGTGTGTGAGAGAGAGAGAGACAGAGAGAGAGAGAGGCAGAGAGAGAGAGAGAGAGAGAGAGAGAGAGAGAGAGAGAGGAGAGAGAGAGAGAGATGTCCATTGTCACACAGATGCCCACAGAGGCCAGAAGAGGGTGTCGGATCCCCTAGAGCTGGAGCTATAGGGGGTTGTAATCTGGGACCTAAACTCACGTCCTCTGCAAGGCAATGACAAATGAAGGGCTGTGGCTAAGTGGTTTTTATATAGTAGCCATATAGACCAAAAGAAGTGGAGATTGCTCCACCCCACCACGGGCAGAAAAGGAAATAACATAAGAAATGGAAGTGAGTTACAGCTAGACCCATTGGTTACACCTGTTATTGGTCTTATTTGAGCATGACTTGAACAGTAAGTTGCTTGTGACAGACTGGCACATAGCTATTTGTTACAAGTATAGGTTATACTGTTTGTATATCACATCAAGTTCACTATACCAAGAAACTTTACAATTCAGCTCAGCAATTGAAATTACATATATTGCCATGGGAGGTGGTAATATATACCTTTAATCCTAGCACTCAGGAGGCAGAAGCAGGCAGATCTCTAAGTTCAAGGCCAGTCTGGTCTACAGAGTGAGTTCCAGAACACAGAGAAACTTTGTCTCAAAATAAGAAAAGAAAAGGAAAAGAAAGAAAGAAGGAAGGAAGGAAGGAAGGAAGGAAGGAAGGAAGGAAGGAAGGAAGGAAGGAAGGAAGGAAGGAAAGAAAGAAAGAAGGAAGGAAGGAAAGAAGGAAAGAAGGAAGGAAAGAAAAAAATTATATGTATTACCAAATATGCGTCTCCAAATCTAGAGACAGTTTCAAATGAGTATTTGTCACACTATCTGCATTTGAAAAGCAACAGTACACATTCATGAGACTTTCACTTGGCCTATAGACAGCACTAGTGTGTAGTGAGCATGCAGTTTCTTACAGACCTGAGGTGGACAGCATGGTTAGAAAGGACATAGTTTGGAGAGAAAGAGGGGTAGAATTTTGCTTATACCAATGGTGGACCCAGAAAGTACAATTTTTTTTAAGCCAAGGAATTCTTTAAGCTCTTAAAATTCTTTAGCAAGAGACAAACAGAACAACGTGTGTAGAGTGACAGAATGTCTTTGAGGGGTAAACCATGGGGCAGGTGGCAGAGCAGACCAGTGGGAAGTGAACCACGATCCAGGACTCTTGTTCTGGTGCCAGACTTGGCAAAAGGTGCTCAAGCTGGCACCCTTTGGTCCTTTTACAGGATGACAGTGATACTGAAGGACTCAAACCCAGAGATAAGAAGAAGGGCAGGTGAGCAGGAGGGGAGTGACTCAAGTGAACCTGTTCTGTGCCAGCCACAGACACAGCAGTGTTTCATCCTTATACCTCGATAGCAAGGAGAACTCTCAGACTGGAAACCAGTGATCAAGCAAGGCAGTGAACAGCACCCCTGGTTTTTAATCTCATCAGGGTTCTAGCTGCTTAAGTTAAGGGTTTGTCGCTAAGCAGACAGAGGCAACTATTAGGTATAGGAAATTAAAAGGTACAGCAGAAGCAAACTAAAATTAGCGAGTCTGGGCTGTGTTTTCCACCACTTCATCACCCACTCTATGACCTTGCTAGGAGAGCCCTGACTGCAAACCATTGCCTAACTCGGTTTTTAACCAATGTTTAATCATAAACTAGCCCTGCTACATTATTAATATTCCAAACAACATTTCCACTTAGATAATCCATCTGATATGATTCTGTCGCGTTATCTTAAAGGGCACCGGTCCTACATTTGTTTTCGCTGCAAAATTAATCCCCGAGTGGACAGACCTGTTTAAGTATACTCATTTTTTCTTTTCTTTTCTTTTTTTTAAATTTTATTTATTTATTATGCATACAGTGTTCTGCCTGCATCCCTGCAGGCCAGAAGAGGGCATCAGATCTCGTTACAGATGGTTGTGAGGCACCAAGTGGTTGCTGGGAATTGAACTCAGGACCTCTGGAAGAACAGTCAGTGCTCTTAACCTCTGAGACATCTCTCCAGCCCCTCATTTTTTCTTAAGAATCCAAATATAATTTAAAATGAAGCAAAAGAGAAATCAATAACATCACAACAGCCCTCACATCTCACTTGCTCCATAACTGGCCCCAAAATGAATTTTAATAATTTCAGTCTTGGTTGTAAGAGTAACACAGTATGTATTTGTACTCCCAGATAGAAAAATGGAAACGGGAAGTCCATACTGACGTGGAGTCCAGTCGCCATTTAAAGTTTTACAAGGTGATTGGACTCCCTTGGCCCTGAGACAGTCAGAACAGCAGCTGACGGGGTGGGTAGCTCAGTGGAAAAGTGAGGCCGCTAGGCTCAGTCCCCAGCACCAGCATGGCAGAAAGTTCAGGTACATACAGAACTTTAGGTAAAGATAAAGGCAGCAGGCTAGACTCTATACAATATCACACGTTATAGCGCATGCACATACATGCATACATGAGATGTATGAATCAGAAGTTTATGCAGAGAAAACCAACAGAATGAACAAAATAGAGCAAGAATATTAACAAACGGGAACTTTATGCCAGTATCCCACTCATGTTCCAAAATGATTTAGAAATACTTTATCTTCACACTAAGGTTTCTTGAAAGCAACAGGCTGTAGCAATGAGAGTCAGACCTTGTGTGTCTTTGGGTAAAAGACTATTTTAAACACATGCTTTAATTGTAAAGAAAACACTAACAAGAGAACCAACCAGCATCACTTCAAATGCCCAGCACACTGCTAAAGAATAGACATTTTTAAGTAGTGGCCGGGCGGTGGTGATGCACACCTTTGATCCTAGCACTCAGGAGGCAGAGGAAGGGATCTCTGTGAGTTCGAGGCCAGCCTGGTCTACAAAGCTAATTGCAGGACAGCCAGGGCTACACAGAGAAACCCTGTCTCAGAAAAAAAACAAACAAAAGAAAAATTTTAACGTAGGAATATGAGGACAGGCATAATGGTGCATGCCTTTAGTCCCAGCACTTTGGAGCCAGAATAGATGATATGCATGAGTTCAAAGCCAACCTGGTCTACATAGTGAGTTCCAGGCCATCTAGGGCTACATCATGAAACCCTATCTCAGATAGATAGATATAGATAGATAGATAGATAGATAGATAGATAGATAGATAGATAGATAGATAGAAAAAATATTTAAATATTCTCAACAAACATTTAACAGTAGCCCAACTGGTGTGCAAGGAAAAAGCATTGAATTTTAATTTCCCTAACTATACTGAAAGGATCTGACAGTAGCTTTAGGAACATTGCACTCTTCAAGAATAAGGAATGTACCAAGGTGCCAAAT